>JACXGM010010263.1:16222-26567 GCA_016801145.1 Umbra pygmaea | reverse complement strand
AACCTAGATAGAGGACTGAACCACTAGCATACACCTAGATAGAGGACTGAACTACCAGCATAAACCTAGATAGAGTGTGGTGCATTCAGACAGGTGGATCAGTGTGTAGAGGAAGAAGTTCACGCTAAGCTGCATGTTACTTTAACACAGGTGATGTGTAGCCTGGTTGAAGAGGTTCTCACTAAGCTGCGTGTTACTTTAACACAGGTGATGTGTAGCCTGGTTGACCAGGCTATCCTTGTATTTCGAGTAACCAACTGTGTCTATGAAATCGTTTTTGGACCTCCTAAAATAAGTTCAGCAAAACCTGTGAATCAACCTACAATTGTTAACACCGTAGATCTGTTTCAAATAAACATTAATATTTATTCAGTATGCTGGATCCTTTTCTTTGTAATGGAGACATGTTTTTAATACTCATTCAAATAAACAGCTCTGGGCTGCATGCCCAGAGTCTCTTAACTAAAGCAGCACTGGGTTTTACCATCTGTTTGCTTTCAGTTCCAGAGCTCAATATGGTTCCAAGAATAATCTACTAAAATTAATGTACTACATAGTTAAAAAAAATAATAATATAGATATTATACGTAAGCCTACTTGCTTATAAGAGGCTGGCAGAGTATCTGTTCAGCCTATTGTTACTGGACACTGAGGCAAACTCCAGCCTGTTAGGACACATTAGTGGAGGCCTGTGTTTGGGTCCTCTTGTTTTCCCTCTTTATGGTTGGAAATAATCTATCAAGACTGCTGATGAATGTGTCAGTCATTAGCCCCGCCCCCACATTCATACGTCTGCTTTAGCGTGTGTTTTAGAGTGTGTGTTAGACATGGCCTTGTCAACTTGCTGCCACAATGTCCAGCCGTACCAAACAAATGCCGCCACCCATTGCCCACTTATCCTAACACACCTCTGCATCATCGAGGGACACCGGGTTACAGCCGCAAAGACGGCCAACTTTGTGATCCATGGAGGTTTGTAGTAGACTGAGCATTGCCTGGATTCAGAAGCTGTTTTAATGTGGGATTTGGTTGAGAGCCTTGGAGGCTTTCAGTGAGGTGCTTTATTATGAAGTGTTTCTGCTTCAAATTAATAAATGAGTACGGCCGCGGGCGTGGAGTTTGGTGCACATGCTCACAACATGTTGCTGCTTGATTTGCTCTTTTTTAAAGACCCTGAAAACAGCACTTAAAGTTATCTGTTCATCACGTTTACTTTAACATGACATTATCTATTCATCACGTTTACCTGATCATGACATTATCTATTCATCACATATGTTTACCTGAACTTGACATTATCTATTCATCACGTGTTTACCTGATCACGATGTTATCTATTTATCACGTGTTTATCTGTACATGACGTTATGTATTCATCACATTTACCTGAACATGATGTTATCTATTCATCATGTTTACCTGAACATGATGTTATCTGATGAATTGTAGCTGGGTCTGTTAGAATGTGCAGCTTCCCATATATCTGGCACAGTTACATGTCTTAAATTTGACCTGGAAGTCTCTGTATGTGTTGCCTCTCCATAAGGGCGGCGATTGTGCTTCCCTGTTTAGCTAAGATTATGGAAACGTTGGCAAATATGCAGCTTTGTTCCTATTTAACTGAGAATGTAAATCTGTCTAGGTTCAGACTGGGTCTGAGGCTGAGCACTATTACAGCAACTACACTGGCTGTAAATCAGGTTTTCAAGTCTTTGGATGCTAAGATGTGTTGTGCTGCCATGTTTATTGACCTGTCAATGGCCTTTGATACTGTTGATCATGGTATATTGTGTAGGTCCCCTTTTTGCCACCAAAACAGCAGCCCCATATGGAACCAACTGAGATTCACCGTGTGTTCTGTCACCTTCCTAATATAACCAGCATTCACTTTTTTAGCAATATGACTGAGCCAAATGTCGTTGTGTCCTTGGGCAAGACACTTTACCCTAATTGCTCCCAGGTCGTTGCTGTAAATAAGATGTGTGTGTGTGTGTGTGTGTGTGTGTGTGTGTGTGTGTTTTGGTTTAACAGATCGTATTAGGACTAGTAGTCTTCACAATGGGGACACTATCAGAAAATAGTAAATGTCTGTCCTACAGGTTAGGTTTAGGGTCAAACTTACAATTAGGTTTAGGGTTAGTATTCAGGTAACTTTGATGTTCAGGCATTATGGGTTAGGTTTAGGGTTAAGGTTAGGCATTAGGACTATGATAAGTTTAGGCATAAATGTTACTGAGGTTAAGGTTAGGGTGCGGTTAGGGTTAGATTAAGGTTAAGTTAAGGTTAGTGGATTTTTTAAGATTTGGGGATTGTTTTGTTTTCATGTCCCCACGAGAATAGCTACAACTGAAATGTGTGTGTGTGTGTGTGTGTGTGTGCAGTATGTGTGCCAATTTTGTGGTTGTTTTTCTAGGGCACACTTGTAAATGAGACCTGATCTCAATGTGTCTCTCTCTGAATTATCTATTCATCACGTTTGCCTGAAAATGATCTATTCATGATATATGCGTACCTGAGTAAGACATTACCTATTCATGAGAGATGTTTACCTGCCAGTAACAAGAAGAGCAATTTCATTGAAACATTGATGCCTCGCTGGGATTTTCTAAATTAGGTTTTATCCTGCTTTCGAGACCAGGACAGAAGTTTCGAAGAACCCTTCTTTTAAAGTCTGTGTTTATTTTTTGCACGTGTCCCAAAAGGATTTACACGGATCCCTACAGGCTCTAGTCAAAATCAGTTCAGTAGGCCGAACGCTCACAGTGTATTTTGTTTTTGGCCACAGTGGGGCAGCATTTCCACATAGCCTAGCTCAGTCTCCAGCAGATCAGCCAGCAGGAAGAGGCATCACTGGCGCTAGGCACAGCTGGTGAGTGACAGACACAGGGTGCTTTTACGGGGCATCTCCGCAGTCCCACATGGCAAGGCAGTGGCCAAGCTGTTTGAAGTCGGGTCTGGTTCAGTTCAGTGTGGGCAGGGAGCGGGGGCTGGTTGGCATATCTGCAGAGCCAAATGTCTGGATCACAGCATGGCAAAGCACCGTGTGTGTCCAACGTGGTCCCCCACTATGAGCTGGGCTCTGTCAGCCGTGCTGATGTAGGGAGATCCTGCATAGACCGAACCGATCCGAAGGCTTATGAGAAAGACCAGGGCCAGCCAGCGTCACGGAATGCTCTGTTAAACACGCTGCACTGATTAGAACCAGCTTTATGTTGTTGTGTTCTTTGAATGAGTTTTTCATAAAAATAAATCTAATTAATGTAGTTTGTTGATTAGATGTGAAATAGGGATTGGTGGTTTGTGTGTGGTAGTTCTCCAGTGGTGTTTAGCTAGAGGATGACGAGTAGTCTAGACAGCGACCAGTTCCTGACATAATTTGGCTAAACATTGTCATGTTAGCTAGTAACTAACCCTTCCGTCGGGTCCAGAAGGTGTATTATGGTGGCTCTGTATCAGGTATGCGTTTAAATGATTGGGCTAAACCCTCAGTCGGGTCCAGAAGGTGTATTATGGTGGCTCTGTATCAGGTATGCGTTTAAATGATTGTACTAACCATTCCCCATCTTTCCAGACACAGATCCTCGTCTTTTAGAAAAACTGGAGCAGCAGCAGCCCACCTACGTCGCTCTCAGTTACATAAACAGGTGAGCAGGACACCAGACGGACCCCCTGCACCGCCTGTTCATATCACACCCATTATCATTATGCTGCTAACATCTTCTGCCAGCTGAAAGATGAATGACTGGTTGTCATGACGTTTACTGTTACAAATTGTTAGCTTGGTATAAATGACCTTGTGGGGCTTTGAAGATTACGCTACAGAATTAGCAGCGTGCTATTTGGGGGAACACAAAGAATGTAAATCCTGAAAATATAATTTTTTCAATCAGGTTTTGGGCTCAGGTTTAGGGTAATATTTCCAGTTTAGAGTAGTGAAAGAATTGGGGTTAATTTCAGGTTTAAGGGATTACCTTACTTTTAGGGTAAAGGTAAATTGATTTAATCTGTCCAGTTAGGATGCATAAGCCATTGTGAATCAATGTCACATTTTTTGGTGCAAATGAAAGTGACAACAAGTGCACTGGAGAAGCAACAGCAAGACAACCCCCAAAAAGGGAATGGTTTTACAGGTGGTGGCCACAGAAAATTGCTCTCACCTTATCATTCCTGACGGATTCTTCTTCAGTTTGGCATTGTGCTAGTGTCCTTGTCACTAGTGGTAGCATGAGGCGGTACCTGCAGCCCATTCAGGATGCACAGGTAGTCCAGCTCCTCCAGGTTGGCACATCCCTAAATGCTGTCACAAGAAGGTGTGCTGTGTCTCCCAGTAAGGTCTCTAGAGCATGGTGGAGATACCAGGAGATGGGTCCTTACACGAGGAGACCTGGACAGGGCCGTAGAGATGCATCAACCCAGCAGCAGGATCGATATCTGCTCGTTTGTGCGAGTAGGAACAGGAAGAGCACTGCTAGAGCCCTACAAAATGACCTCCAGCGGGCGACAGGTGTGCATGTTTCTGACCAAACTGTCAGAAACAGACTACATGAGGGACATGTGCTCACAGCCCAGCACCATGCAAAGATTAACATTTGCCAAAAAACACCAGAATTGGCAGGTCCACCACTCACAGATGAGAAAAGGTTCACACTGACCACATGTGTTAGACGTGAAAGAGTCTGGAGACGCCATGGTGAACGCTAAGCTGCCTGCACCATCATCCAGCATGACCGGTGTGGTGGTGGTGGGTCAGTGATGGTCTGGGGAGGCGTATCCTTGGAGGGTCACACAGACCTCCACATGCTAGCCAACTGTACCCTGACCAGGATGAAATCCTCAGACCCATCGTCAGACCTTACACTGGTGCAGTGGGCCCCGGTGCAGGACAATGCCTGGCCTCATATGGCCAGAGTGTGTAGACAGCTCCTGGATGATGAAGGCAATGATGCCATTGACTGGCCCTTATGTTCCTCACGTTCCCCAGACCTGTATCCAATTGTGAACCTCTGGGATGTTATGTGTCAGCGCAGCCGACACCGCTATGTAGTGCAACAGTCTGTCCAGGAGCTCACTGATGCCCTGATCCAGGTCTGGGAGGAGATCCCCCATGACACCATTTACCATCTCATCAGGAGCATGCCCAGATGTTTTAGGAGTACATACAGGCACGTTGGGGCGATACACACTACTGAGTCACATTATTAGTTTCAGTGATAAAATTCACAGAGGTTGGAACAGCCTGTCATTTCAGTTGTTTACTTTGATTTTCAGTGTGAGTTTGAATCCCGCTCTCAAATGGTTGCTGATTTTAGTTTCCATTGACTGTTGTTAAGTCATTTTGCTTTTAACAAATTACACAATGTACAGTAAGTCTAGATTTAGATATATAATATGCTTCGTTCATCGAGAACTGATGTGTGATTTGAGTGTTCACTTTACCTTTTTGAGTAATGTACAGTATATTATCCACGTCCACGCCGCATTAGAGTGTGTGTATATACAGTGGGGCAAAAAAGTATTTAGTCAGCCACCAATTTGGCAAGTTCTCCCACTTCTGTGAAACATGGGGGTGGAAACATCATGCTTTGGCGCTGTTTTTCTGCAAAGGGACCAGGACAACTGATCCGTGTAAAGGAAAGAATGAATGGGGCCATGTATCGTGAGATTTTGAGTGAAAACCTCCTTCCATCAGCAAGGACATTGAAGATGAAATGTGGCTGGGTCTTTCAGCATGACAATGATCCCAAACACACAGCCCGGGCAACGAAGGAGTGGCTTCGTAAGAAGCATTTCACGGTCCTGGAGTGGCCTAGTCAGTCACCAGATCTCAACCCCATAGAAAATCTTTGGCGGGAGTTGAAAGTCCGAGTTTCCCAGTGACAACCCCAAAACATCACTGCTCTAGAGGAGATCTGCATGCAGGAATGGGCCAAAATACCAGCAACAGTGTGTGAAAAATTTGTGAAGACACACAGAAAACGTTTGACCTCTGTCATTGCCAACAAAGGGTGTATAACAAAGTATTGAGATTAACTTTTGTTATTGACCAAATACTTATTTTTCACCATAATTTACCAATAAATTCATAATAAATCCTACAATGTGAATTTCTGGATTTCTTTTTCTCAATTTGTCTCTCATAGTTGAAGTGTACCTATGATGAAAATTACTGGCCTCTCTCATCTTTTTAAGTGGGAGAACTTGCACAATTCGTGGCTGACTAAATACTTTTTTGCCCCACTGTATATTGCTCAGAGGCCTACATGAAGAGATCAAGATGATATTTCACTCCATCGCTTTTTGATATGGTGTTTGAATGGTGGTTTACATGACGCATGAGCTACCAATGTCTCTCCCATCTTTATACAAACATCTTGATGTGGTTTAGCTTGAATCAGTTAATTTCACTTCTGCTTTAACAGTGTCTGTGTGAACATTTCAGTTTTATGACTTACATTTACAGAAAACTTTACAATCTAACAAAGTTTGGTTAAGAGATATAGGCCCACTGTTACACATGGGAATAGTTGAAATGAATGGAAGTAGTGTTGTAATTCAGTAACTACAGGGTTACAGGTTTGTAACCAAGACCTGACTTCCCCAGGCTAATACAGCCTTTGGCATGCATACATCCTAGATTCACACTTTCCCTGTCTCCAATTTAGAAAGGTTTGTAAGTTAATTGGTGTTAAGTTTAGAATCAGGGTTAGGATTAGGGATTACCGGTTAGGGTTAGGCAGTAGGGTCATGGTTATATGCGTAGGCATAAACGTTAGTTTATTGAGGTAAATCCTGGTTGCGGCATACCAACAATACCCAAGGGCCATGCATGTAGTATTGCAGACTGACTCAACACTGCCCAGCCGTCAGCGCTTTGCAGCGGCTCCTTTTGATAGGTTGAGCACCTGCAGGTTCAATGGTGTTTTTTATCTGGTAAATCTATCCTCTTCAAGGAGCATAGATGTTAACAATTACTTTCTGGTTAAGTTAGAAAAAAGCAGATGGCATTGCCTCAAAGCAAAGAGTTAAAATTAGGGTTAGACTTCAGGGATAGGTAAATTTTAGGTCCCCATAAAGATAGGTGAACAACTGTTTCTACGCTTTCGTGTGTTTGCAATCCAATGCCTCTATTTGTCTGTAGTTGTTTACGTTTTCTAATTGTTGAACACTCTACTGTAGTTGTTCACCTGTTTCTGCTCCTTTTCCTTTGTCTGCTTGTTTACCTTCGTCTGCTTGTTTACCTTCGTCTGCTTGTTTACCTTTTTTTTTTGTTTACCTTTGTCTGCTTGTTTACCTTCGTCTGCTTGTTTACCTTTGTCTTCTTGTTTACCTTTGTCTTCTTGTTTACCTTTGTCTTCTTGTTTACCTTTGTCTTCTTGTTTACCTTTGTCTTCTTGTTTACCTTTGTCTTCTTGTTTACCTTTGTCTGCTTGTTTACCTTCGTCTCTCCTGTCCCAGGTTCGTGACAGAGGCAGCTCGTCGGGAGCTGCATGAGAGCCTGAAGCGTAAGGTGCAGCCCAGGCTGTCACTGTCCCCGCCGGTCGCTGTTCCACGCCACACTAACTTGTCCACCCCCCCGCGCCACAGCGGCGGAAACCTCACCCCACCCGTCACCCCTCCCATCACACCCTCCTCCTCCTTCCGCAGCAGCACTCCTACAGGTATGTCACCACGACAACACTACTCTTCGGGAATCTCGGATGGAAGATTGCTAGGTTTTCTTGTGTCTTCCGTTCTGATGTATTCAAGGGAACGTTAGCGTGATTATGCTATCTGTAGGCTTGAGGAATAACAGAGGACACAGAGAATGTGGTCTGTGGTCTTGGACGTTTTTCAGAGAGCAAACATACTACCACACAGTACAGGCGACATAATCTGTTCCCACGGGCTGCCCTGGTCCGTTTGTATGTAGTCCTTCACTGGAAAGTTGCTAGTCTGTAGTACAGCATGTTTCATTAGAATATAATTATTTTCATATTAGCTTACCTCAGTTCTTTATCCTTTCCCATGTCACCAACTTCGTAAGATATTTTGAGTTTTCATCTATTAACTGTTGCTCATTTCCTATTTGGCCCTTGCGGCTTTGGAGCCACATATTTCTAAATTGCTTATGTCTCATCAGCTTTGCACTGCCTTAGTGACAAACTTAGTGATGAACCTCCTGTGGTCCCTAACTAAAATGTTTTTTCCCATAACACAAGTTTTCCTGGTTGCTCTCTTATCTTGGGTTAAATTCTAAGTGTGGACTTATTGGCTCCATGCGAAGGAATTTGGGATTGGTATTTACTTGATATTTGTATAAGCACCTATATTTCTGTATAACTTCACACTGTATTTTTGTGTGCAATAAAAAACAATTAAGCTGGCCCAAAAAAAACATTGCTGCCAGGACATTGTTACTTACCGGGATTGAGGCACTTTGGGTGTAAAGGTGCTTCGTCACACCAGTGGTATGTTCCACTCCAGGAAATCTTGCCATGGTTTTCAAAATTCCTGAACCAATTGAGAGGTTTTGTGTTGAGACAGGGCCAAGAATTGAGGTGGATGTGACAAAGTGGAGAATGGATAGAGGGGCGTTAAAAAAAAATTGGAAAAGAACCGCTAAAGCTGTTTAAACAAGAGTGGAGTGGTATGATTTCTGGACGGCAGTAATAATAAAACGTATTCTGATGTTACGCATGAGGTTCCTAACTGCGCGTGTTCTGTCCTCCAGGGAGCGAGTGTGATGAGGAGGAACTGGACTACGAGGACTCAGACAGTGACGAGTCGTGGACCACAGAAAGTGCCATCAGCGCTGAGTCCATCCTGAGTTCCATGTGTATGAACGGACGGGAGGAGAAGCCCTTTGCCTGCCCCGTGCCTGGATGTAAGAAGAGATATAAGGTACACTCAGGAAACGTACCCATAATAGTCATTCAAACCTGTGTGTGTGTCAACATGTGTGTATATTAGCAGGCCACTCATTCAGAGGTAAGTACATTTTTATGAGGGACTCTGGGTGATATTAGTTTTTATTATGATTTAAAGCGGCACACATTTATGTGATAATAAATGGCTTCACCTGACCACTACCTGTAAATAAAATAAAAGTGTTCTGCATGATCAGTCATATTTTCTGAAAGAGGCCAATATTTCCTAAATTCTGCATATAAGTACATTTATGCGCAAATCTGTATTTTTCTTATCAGGTCGCGTGGCCGAGAGGATCACTAGTCTGTCACTCCCTGTCGTTATGATGGAGAAATTGGCCCATGTGTTTGTTTCAGTGACTTCCAGATTTTCATCTAAGACTCCAAATCAAAACCACATATGTTGTTGGTTTAGTCCTGAAACAGACCCGAAGCTCTGTGCCCATATTGCAACCTAGTTCAAAAGGATGTCAAACAAAGCCATAGATTTCCTGCTTTTGGAAATGGAAAACAGGGTGTTAGCAGAACGTTACCTCACATCAACGTCTTGAAATGCACACATCCTCGTCCACTTCAATGATTTAGGGAGTTTTTACAGGATTTTCCATTCTCATCTTGGTTGACTGTGTGGCCAGGAGGAATGGCATGCAGCTTGTGAAAATTGCATTGCTGACGTGAGTGACAAGATTATGGCTTATGACAGATAGCTAGTAGTAGTAGTAGTAGTAGTAGTAGTATCAGCAGTAGTATTAGTAAAAGCAGTAGTAGTAGGAGTAGTAGTAGTTGTAATAGTAATAGTAGTATCAGTAGTAGTATCATCAGTAGTAGTAGTAGTAGTAATAGTAGTATCAGTAGTAGTAGTATCAGTAGTAGTAGTATCAGTAGTATCAACAGTAGTAGTAGTAGTAGTATTATCAACAGTAGTAGTCGTATCAGCAGTAGTAGTAGTATCAGCAGCAGTAGTATTAGTAGTATCAGTAGTAGTAGTAGTAGTATCAGTAGTATCAGCAGTAGTAGTAGTAATATCAGCAGTAGTAGTAGTATCAGCAGTATTAGTAGTATCAGCAATAGTAGTAGTATCAGCAGTAGTAGTATTATCAGTAGTATCAGCAGGAGTAGTAGTAGTACTAGTAGTATCAGTAGTTTCAGCAGCAGTAGTAGTAGTAGTAGTATCAGTAGTATCAGCAGTAGTAGTAGTATCAACAGTAGTAGTAGTAGTAGTATCAGCAGCAGTAGTAGTAGTATCAGTAGTAGTAGTAGAATCAGCAGCAGAAGTAGTAGTATCAGCTGTAGTAGTATCAGCAGTAGTAGTAGTAGTATCAGCAGCAGTAGTAGTAGTATCAGCAGTAGTAGTATCAGCAGTAGTAGTAGTAGTATCGGCAGTAGTAGTAGTAGTATCAGCAGTAGTAGTAGTAGTATCAGCAGTAGTAGTAGTAGTA
>JACXGM010010263.1:0-16122 GCA_016801145.1 Umbra pygmaea | reverse complement strand
TAGTAGTAGTATCAGCAGCAGTAGTAGTAGTATCAGTAGTATCAGTAGTAGTAGTAGTTTCGGCAGTAGAAGTAGTAGTATCAGTAATAGTATCAGCAGCAGTAGTAGTAGTAGTAGTAGTAGTAGTATCAGTAGTAGTAGTATCAGTAGCAGTAGTAGTAGTAGTAGTATCAGTAGTATCAGCAGCAGTAGTAGTATCAGAAGTAGCATTAGTATAAGCAGCAGTAGTATCAGTAGTAGTGTTATCAGTAGTAGTAGCATCAGCAGTAGTAGTAGTAGTATCAGTAGTAGTAGTAGTAGTATCAGCAGCAGTAATAATAGTAATAGTATCAGCCAAAGTAGCAGTAGTAGTATCAGCAGTAGCAGCATTAGTAGTAGTAGTAGTAGTAGTAGTAGTATCAGCAGTAGTTGTAGTAGTTGTATCATTCATATTAGTAGTATCAGTAGTAGTAGTAGTAGTAGTAGTAGTAGTAGTAGTAGTATCAGCAGTAGTTGTAGTAGTTGTATCATTCATATTAGTAGTATCAGTAGTAGTAGTAGTAGTAGTAGTAGTAGTAGTAGTAGTAGTGGTAGTAGTAGTAGTGGTAGTATTTTAAGCATTATTAGAAGTAGTAGTATCAGCAGTAGTAGTAGTATTAGCAATAGCAGTATTGGTATCAGTCGTAGTAGTTGTAGTTTTACCAGTAGTAATAGTATCAACAGTAGCAGTAGTAGCAGTATCAGCAGTAGTAGCAGTATCAGCAGTAGTAGCAGTATCAGCAGTAGTAGTAGTATCAGCAGCAGCAGTAGTAGTAGTATCAGCAGTAGTAGTAGTATCAGCAGTAGTAGTAGTATCAGCAGTAGTAGTAGTATCAGCAGTAGTAGTAGTATCAGCAGTAGTAATAGTATCAGCAGTAGTAGTAGTAGTATCAGCAGTAGTAGTAGTATCAGCAGTAGTAGTAGTAGTATCAGCAGTAGTAATAGTATCAGCAGTAGTAGTAGAAACCTTTAGGTTCTACAAGAAGCAGGCAGATATGTAAGGTATTGTGTTTAGCTGACTAAGACATGTAAATGTGTGTGTCATGGAATCCTTGTTATCATGCACATAATAAATGACTGTAAATACAGTATATGTAGTTTTATTCCATTCTGTTTTATAGAGATGTGCAGAGCATTAAGTTAAACTGTCGACAAACTGGGGCTTGTGTTGTAAGAGACTTGTGATCAGGACCGTATGATTCATACAAAACAAGCAAGTCCTACTCAACACTGTTAAAGGAGGCCCATCCGCTGTTGTCCAGGTCATGTTTGCAAAACCCTGGACTGATTTCAACTTTTCTTTCTCTCACATCTACCTCTGTATAACCCACCCACCCGCACCCCCTCTCAGAATGTCAACGGGATCAAGTACCATGCCAAGAACGGTCACCGGACACAGATCCGTGTCCGCAAATCCTTCAAGTGCCGCTGTGGGAAGAGCTACAAGACGTCCCCTGGCCTGAGGCACCACACCATCAACTTCCACCCGCCTGTCTCTGCAGACATCATCCGCAAGACCATTAGCGGTGCCAACTAGCAACTCACCCCAAACCCAACAAAATAGAATTACAGTAGTAGGACGGTCTTGTTCTATTGATTGCATTGAAATGACTACAATCACCAGCAATGGCTGTGTTCCATGGCAAACACACACACACATATGTTTCTTCTCTTTCAGTACACTACCCTTTGACTGCATGCTTTAAAATTATCTTATTTCTATTTTACTTTTGTATTACCCTCTTGTTTTTTGGAATGTTGTATTTCATTTTTGTACTTTTGCACATTTAAGATCTCATATGTTGTTTTTATAACTTTTTTTAAAACATGGTGCATAATGTAAAGATGACATTGATGCGAGTGAAAGCCTATGTCATGGTTCATAGTGCTGTGTTCAGATGTAGGGAAAATGTTGTGGAAAGTAGAAATATACACTTGACTGACACTTAACCTGACTGTTAAGGTAGTGTTGTTCGAAAGGAGGCACATGATTGTTGTAAAATGTTGAGAAAGCAACCAGTATGACCACACAAAGTAGGCCAGAAAATTTACAACGAAATATTATACACCCACAAACTATTAGGAAAATTTGGATGTGTACGCATCTTATATGAATATATAAATATTTATAATCAGGTATTAACTAGTATGCCATTTTACAGGTTCCATTGTGCCAGTAAAGTTGTTAGGTTAAGACTTTTTCTAGTGTATTTTTATGACGTTATTGACAGCACAGGAGGAAGTGGAAGCCAGGGGAGACAGGTAGGGGGCGACAGAGAGGAAGGGCACAGACAATTGGCCGAGCCGGGGCTCAACCCCCTTATCGCCAGGGGATGTGTGGTTTGATGTAGCGAGCTATGACTGCTAACACCAAACTAAAGCACATTTCGCTAGTATTTTGTGATAAATTCATTACTCAAAACGTGAGTATCTCAGGTGACAAATCACCAGCAGCATGTAAGCACCACAATTCTGCCTGTTTGGTCTGATTGGCAGCCTTTTTCTTTATGTGCTCTGGTCAAATGTAGTGAACTGCATAAGGAATAGAGTGGTATTGGGACACACTATAGTATTTGAATCAACCGTTATGTTGTTCCTTAGAATCCTGGGACTTGGGTGTTAAAAAAATGTTTTCTATTTTGGAACCCATACCCAGTATTCTACAACCCATACCCAGTATTCTACAACCCATACCTAGTATTCTACAACCCATACCTAGTATTCTACAACCCATACCTAGTATTCTACAACCCATACCTAGTATTCTACAACCCATACCTAGTATTCTACAACCCATACCCAGTATTCTACAACCCATACCTAGTATTCTACAACCCATACCCCATATTCTACAACCCATACCCAGTATTCTACAACCCATACCCAGTATTCTAGATCCCTTTTCATTATTCCTAAACCCTTCCATATCACGGCTGCTAATTATTCCATTTTTCCACGATAGCCCAGGGAAGCAATTAAGCACTTTTTGTTGTAAGCAGTTGCCAACAGAATTACAATGGATTTAATTGCCAGGAACTTCTGGCTGTTTTGTACAGCAGCTACTATAGTTTTGGTTTGCCCAGGTTTCAGATATCGGTAATATACAGCAGCAGAAGTTAAAAGTAACGAAAATTCACAATACTCTGGAGCTTTATTCCAAGGGATTTTTTTTTTACCAGACCCCTCAGGTTTGTGATAAGAATTTGTACCGGTATCTGGTTGCCTTGAGTTTAAACCACAACACAGCATTCCAATCCAAGATCTTTGTATATTCATAGTGACACTTCGGGAATGGCTAACTTGAGCTGTAGTAAACGTGTTCAACCGAAAGGATGACCCGATCGCCGTTCAGCACTGTTTCTCCATTTGTCCTTTAGTAAGTATCAGAAAAGCCAGTGTGCCATGTTCAGATGAAGTCAGTTATTGCCAGAAGTCCAGGTGGGTGTTCCTGAGTGGACATGCCAGTGAATTCAGAAGAGGAACCCAAACATGTCTAGAAACAACCTACAGTATAAGATGTGCAGGGCTACAGTACTACCACATGGACACACATGGATTGTCTGGTGGTGGAAATTGTTACTGGACAATACCACCTGGGATCCCACTAGAGCACAGAGAGTGACAGGCTGTTAATAACCCATGAAGCTCACTGCATGGAAGTCAGTAATTTAGACTTTCAAGGTTGTGTCACAACAGGCAACATATTCCCCTTATAGTGCATAGGGCTCTGGTCAAAATGAGTGCACTACATAAGGATTAGGGGTTCTCTTTAGGTCAAAAGTTACATGTAGATTGACAATGTCACAGTATTATACTGCCGGTACGTATGGAGGGAGGTAAATGACATAGTATACATAGTGAATGTATTGTCTCTGTAAGTGCATTAAATTATATTTTCATACGTTTCTGAACAATGACATACTGTATGTATTCTGTGTAAAATGTGGCAACACCAGATGTTTTGAAACTGATGGTGATGTGCAAAAAATAAAAAGGCTGCTTTATAAATGTAGCTCTGATTACATTTGAAACATTAAATTGCTTCTTGATATGTGTCTAGACATCTTTGAACCGTGACAAGATATGCATGTTTAACCTTTATTCATACAGGCACATTCAGAACCAAGAAATAGGCAGAGGCCAAATGGTTCCAAACAGACTTTATTTGTTCAGATACATATTACTTACACAAAGAAATCAACAGTTTTCTATGATTCTGAAACTTACAGCAAATAAATGTGATAAAATAGTTAAACTAACAATCCTGGCATGCATTTTAATCAGTAGAGAAACGGGAAGCAGGAATCGTTTAGCAAAACGCCTAAACCCGTTTGCTTTAACCAACATTTCAGTACTTGCTACTCCTGGTCATTGCAAACGACTGCCAGGACGTTGAGGACTAGGATGGAATGGGCCAAACACTGCACCCACACACGCAACCAAACCAGACAGTTAATGACAGTTCAAACAAACTAAGAACTCAAACACCTAAATATGGCAGATCTTAAACCATATATGAACATATTGCAAAGGCTATCACAATACCATTGGCTTTAAAAGATTATTCTAAAATAGATCATTTAAAGATAATATAGTACGCTTAAGAAGCAACTACATGGCCCCAACCTGTCTGTATATAGTGCACAGCTTAAACCAGATTAAACCAGTTTAAACCAGTCTGTATATAGTGCACAGCTTAAACCAGATTAAACCAGTTTAAACCAGTCTGTATATAGTGCACAGCTTAAACCAGATTAAACCAGTTTAAACCAGTCTGTATATAGTGCACAGCTTAAACCAGATTAAACCAGTTTAAACCTGTCTGTATATAGTGCACAGCTTAAACCAGATTAAACCAGTTTAAACCAGTCTGTATATAGTGCACAGCTTAAACCAGATTAAACCAGTTTAAACCAGTCTGTATATAGTGCACAGCTTAAACCAGATTAAACCAGTTTAAACCAGTCTGTAAATAGTGCACAGCTTAAACCAGATTAAACCAGTTTAAACCAGTCTGTATATAGTGCACAGCTTAAAGCATGAATAAAAGAGTTGAAATACAAATCACCTGACTCATGTAGCCACTTTCCCTGATATACAGTCTCTGAAATGGTGGGAGACATCAAGCGTAGAGATAAGATCGTACGCATCAGTCTACAGTCATATCCCTCTAACCCCAGAAATAGCAAATCAAACGGGATTCTATATGTTTTTTAATCTCATCAATAACAAGTTAGAGTCACACAAAGACAGATGGCCCTGGTCTGAAACATACATGAAAATAGAGCACAAAGAATAAATGGAGAATTAAATCACACCACCTAAACTGAAGGCGCTTTCCCTAGTTAAAAGATGCTAATCAAAAGGTAGATTAAATGTGGATGAAATACCCAATGTTATATGTAGGAGCAGAAAAGAGTGCAACAAAGTTTGCTTTCAGTGGAGACAGAAACTGTAGGGAGAGGAGGGCGTATTCAATCGAAGTTGAGCACATTGCCATCAAAGTGGGTGAGCACATGGTTCTCGAACATCTTCTGGTCACAGTCGGGGGGGAACTGCTCACTGCACATGGGGCAGACCTTCCAGTGACTTTCCACATGCTCCTCAAACTTGCTCTGCTCATAGTTGGGTGGGAAGATCACCTCACACAGCGGACAGCGCTTGTGGATGTTCATGCTACACAAGAGCAGATGGAGTAAGTTATAGTGAGAGGACATTGAGTGAGGTATAGTGAGAGGAAATGGAGTGAGGTATAGTGAGAGGAAATGGAGTGAGGTATAGTGAGGGGACATGTGGTGAGCTATAGTGAGGGGACATGGGGTGAGCTATAGTGAGGGGACATGGGGTGAGCTATAGTGAGGGGACATGGGGTGAGGTATAGTGAGGGGACATGGGGTGAGGTATAGTGAGGGGACATGGGGTGAGGTATAGTGAGGGGACATGGGGTGAGGTATAGTGAGGGGACATGGGGTGAGGTATAGTGAGGGGACATGGGGTGAGCTATAGTGAGAGGGCATGGGGTGAGCTATAGTGAGGGGACATGGAGTGAGGGATAGGACCAAGAGAAAATGTAGTGAGGTAAAAAAAAGGGTGTGGTATAGTTTAGAGTGAATGGAGTGACGTACATAAGAGAGAAAATGGAGGTAATGCGGAGAAAAAGCAGAATAGAAACGAGTGAAGACAGCAGAGTTTAACGGCAGAAAGAAAGAGAAACAATAAAAAGGTAGGAGGGAGAGGTGGTAGGAGGGAGAGGTGAGTGGCTGTTGGCGGAGCGACAGACCCACATCCTAAGAAAGTGCATCTGACTGGGACTGTGTGTGTGTGTGTGGGCCGCTGGCTGGTCTACTCAGGCTAACACCATCACTAACAACATGGGGGAGTAAGTGCTGCAGAACAAACTCATCACACATGTTCGAAGTTTGCAACTGCTGGGCAGGGGTGAAAGACTCCAACTCTATTGCTTTTTGGTGAGTTTGGTGTGACTGACTGAGCGAGCAAGTGAGAGAGAGCAAGAGAGCGAGAGAGAGCGAGAGAGAGCGAGAGAGAGCGAGAGAGAGCGAGAGAGAGCGAGAGAGAGCGAGAGAGAGCGAGAGAGAGCGAGAGAGAGCGAGAGAGAGCGAGAGAGCGAGAGAGCGAGAGAGCGAGAGAGAGCGAGAGAGAGCGAGAGAGAGCGAGAGAGAGCGAGAAGACAGCGAGAGACAGCGAGAGAGAAGGAGAGAGAAGGAGAGAGAAGGAGAGAGAAGGAGAGAGAAGGAGAGAGAAGGAGAGAGAGAGAAGGAGAGAGAGTATATACATTACCTGGACTCAAAGCAAAAAGGAGTCTGTCCATCATTCAAGAACGGGCTTTGGTGTTCAGTAGTTGCTGCAGACTGTTCATTGGCATTGTCCTGTGAAGGGGAGAATAGCTTCAGAATTACAGTCACTAGATGCAACATATCACTGACAGTAACTGGGTCTGCAGGCACTACATTCCCTATACAGCTAACATTAGGTTTTACCAACACAAATATTGTAGTGTCTGCACACATGTATAAGGCCCAAGTATTCAAATCTAGCCGTCGAATTTGATTTGTTTTCTTTCCTTCTAATTCTTTTCTTCTAATTTTTGAGTGCGCTCGAGTAGTGTGTAAACTTGCCGGTCTCAAATTCAATGCGACCTCCGTATGTACAGTACCCTCGGAGAACCCTGATGGAATTCCGGCAAATTTAGACTCTACAAGTCAGTCTGGCCAAGAGCCCATTCAAGCTCATTTCCAATTTTTCCAAATCGAGACACCAATCACTTCTTCTTCGTTGGGTTAATGGCGGATCGCAACCAACTTAAGGTGCATATACCGCCACCAACTGTACCGGAGTGTGAGGTCGGTCACAGCCCACCCAACTCAACACCACCCTAGAAATTAAAATACAGCCCACTACGCCCCCCCACCCCACTACCTACCCTCCCCCTTCCCCTTTCATCAGCTCGTGAATCATCTCCCCTGTGACATCAGTAATACCCATAAACTCCCTAGCAGCACCCACCACCACATCTATCCTAGCATTCCTTCCCTTAACCTGACTACACACATTCACCACACTACACAGAAATGCCAAAAACTCAACCCTGCCCACCACCAAAGACTCCTTACTAACCACACACTCATGCTTACACGTCTCAGACAACACCACACTGAACACCCACACCGTCCTCCAACACCGGGCCTATAACCCGCTCCTTCTCCACCTGCACACCTACCCCTAGTCCCCCTACTCTCCGCACTGCTTCCGCATACGTGACCTTATCCACCACCTTAACCCGCTGTGCCTCCGCCGCCCTCTACTGAACCACACACCCTCCCAACACAGCACTGTGCTCCCCACCACAATTACAGCACCTCACATTGTCCCCTGCCCCACACTTCCCATACTCATGCACACCCCCACACCTACCACACCTAACCTGTCCTCTACACACCGCCGCCACATGCCCCATGCCACATATTCCCTCACAAAACAACTAAGAAACCCTAAGTGCACCCTACTCGGCAATGACCCTCCAAACTCCAACAACACCCTGGGACTCACCTTCTCTAACCCCAGTGCCCTACTGCCCAACCGTCTCGCGTCCAACACAACACCCCCGACACCACTTCTTTTAGCTCCTCCATTGACAGATCCTCCGGAACACCCGTGATCACCCCTCTCACCTTCACCGCACTCCCAGGCACCATACACCTCACCGTAACCCAATTTAACACCTCCAACTTCAGCAACTTATCCCTCAGAGCCACACTACCCACCACAATAGGAACCCTCCCACCACTCAAACACCTAGCATCCACCACCCTCCCAACCTGTTCCCTAATTGCCGCAGTGAGTGACACCGGGTGTAGCAGCTTACCTGTCAGTGCCGAAAACCCCACAATCACCTTATACACCCCTGCTCCCCACCACCAAGTGCCGGCCTTTCACCCTCTCCCGAACTACTCTCACCATCCTCTTTCTTCCGTGCCCGCTTCTTTTTCCTCTTCACATACCGTGCTTCCTCAAACCCTACCGCCACTCCAGCTACACTCACACTCCCATCCGAGCTCCCTTCCATGCCGACCTCACCCCCGGCACAGCCGTCGCGACCCGCCACCAGCATGGTAGTCCTCCTTATCTCCCTTTCCAGTGCCAGTCTATCCAGCTAAATTATCTCAGCCAACTCCTGCTCCAACTCCGCCGCAGTGGAACCACACGAGGACGCCATGCCGATTCAAAAACTACAATAAACACAGTGCAAGGCAATGGCAGATCTAGTCCGATATGACTCGACTCTCCGACTCCGCTCAACCTGCTAGCTACTCCTCAACTGTCTCGATTGGTACCAATCACAACTGTTAAGGCGGGCTTTATACGATACGTACTACCGGCACATCCGGGAACTTCACTGTTAATTTTGTAACTAGACAGGTCAATACAGAAAGTCGTTTTTCTACAATTTCTTACGCTATTTCATCACTAAATTTACTTCTGAGAACATTTGATGCTAGAAATCAACTGTGTAGATTTCAAATATTGGCATTTTAACAAAAATCTATGGCGAAAATTCGAAAATGTGATCAAATGTTTCCGGAAGTGAGAATCTCATAAGCACAAGCGCCTGCGGGTATAAGTTAGACAGGCTAAAATAGCATATTGCCATTCTGAAAAAGCCTGGCTGTTATCTTCAATAATTGTCGTTATGTTTGGGTACTGCAGACAGCATCTGTGCCGGGGGTATTATTGCGCAATACCAGCTAGAACACATCGTCTCAAACTGTCAGCAGCGTTCTGTGCGCTTGTCACCATGTGAGTTCATTCTTCCAAGAACAACTAGCAAGTGCGTTCTCCCCAAGTACACAAGTCCATTCTTTGCATTCTTGGTTTTGATAAACAGCCTCTGACTAGACTTCAATACAAAATAGCAGCACAAAACAACGTCCGTACTCAGCCGGCAGGCGTGAATAACTTAACGAAATCACTAATATGTCAAGTAATTATATGTCCACCCTCCCTGCCATAGAGCATGAAAGATACATACACAAACTTAATTTGGTCAATTTAAAAAAACATGTGGCTTCATTCTCCCCGTGTCAAATTGGTGTAACAACCTGACCCAGTGGCCAGAGGTGTCTTACCCGGACATTTAATCATACCTCATCGAGTCACCAGGTGTTAAGCCAGTGAATGATTTTAGTTCGTTTTTTAAAGTAAACAGCTTTAAATGTATATATTATGTATATATTATGTCTTTATATTTAGAGTACTGAGTACAATTTTCTGGACAGCAATACAAATAAACTGTAGTCTATGTTTAAGGTTGAATGCTTGTAATCACAAGACACTGACGTTATGATTATGCCAATAAAAGTAAAATACTTACGTACCTATTTCCACCCATCCCCTATCACCCTTTTACATGTCAATGAATATTAATTTCTTAGGCCTACCTGATATGAAATGTTGTCCACAAACATAAGTGTGTGGAGATACAGTCTTCTCGACGGTACAGTACAGCTAGCTGCAGCCATAATTGCCTTCTTTCTGGATATTTGTTTTTACATGGCAAAATAATGAATTTCAAATTTGTTTTTTTTTCTAACATTATTGGTGCACCCAACCAAACAACAACTCTTTGGCATGTTGTAGTTAGTCCACTTTCTGGATCTGATACTGTATGTACTGTCATTGACTGTATGGCAGTTTGTTATTCCCCCATAATTGGGCGTGAATCTGTTCAGAGGCATTCTATGACGTAGCGCCGGTTGTGCGTACAACGATAGCGCAGCTTTATACTGTCATTGGTTGAAGTAGACAATTACAACGATAGCTGTTTTAATGAAACATCCGCAATATCACTTGTTCGAATCAGCTATTGCGCTGTTTTAGGTGATTTGAACGTTTCCTTTTTGTTAAAAACCAAGCAAAGAACAACACTCGATGCCTTTATATCTAAAAAAAGATATTGTCTCAGTCTTGCCAACTCAGCAAAAGTCTGATATATCAAATTGCACCGAGAGGCATTTGAGCTGTGTCTGTTGGTGATGCCCCTTGGAAATATGCTGTGAATGAACCTTGCCCAGACCCCTTCTCACTCAGAACTGAGAAGGGTCTGGTGTTAACCAGGCTAGATGTACAGTAGCGCACCAGGAGAATTCGAAAGATCCCACCTGGGGCTTAGCTAACAGCCCACTGAGCCCAGGAGAAGTGTATTGCAGGGAAATTCTTCATGTGTAAGTCACCCCAGGGCTGGGCTGGTTGTTGTACTTAGACTAGCTGACTCACATTGTTGTATTTAGACTAGTTAACTGACGTTGTTGTATTCAAATTGTTGTATTTAGACTAGCTAACTCACATTGTTGTATTAGACTAGTTAACTCACATTGTTGTATTTAGACTAGTTAACTGACGTTGTTGTATTCAGACCTGCTAACTCACATTGTTGTTGTTGTTCTGCTGCTCCTCTGGGTCCTCCAGGCCGTCAGGCCGGCTGAGGTTGCGTGCAGGCTGGATGCAGACTACGTTACTGTCCCAGGAAGGAGGACCCACAGGCGGCAGGCGGGGCAGCTGGTCATCAGAGAACTCCCCATCTGCTCCATCTAGAGGGAGATTGTCAGATTGATAATGAATATTGTATGGCCCCAAACATTTGAAATTATATTATTTTAAACTAACACAATTGCTCAAAGAAAATGAATTTTTCTTAATATGTTGATGTATATTTGAATCACAGCCATACATTACTGTAGATATGGGGTTTTGAATGAAACCGCTGCTTTGATAAGGTGACATGAAAATTCTGTTATTATTATTATTATTTGTTATTTTATGTATTGTACGATATGATGATGAATCTTAATGCTATGGGTCTACTTTGATACCACTGGTCCTGTTAAGCATAACATTGTCTTAAACTTTACCAAGTGCTAGGTCTTTCAACAATAATCATTTTTTTAAGGTCATTTTAAAGATTAAAACCTTGGTTTGAATTGAAGAGGGCAACTCATAAGCACAAACAATTAAATCTGAAATGAATCTGTACGTGTCACAATTTGTTCTCTATTGCTAAGTGGCATAATTCATAAAACGCATTTAAAGATGTGGTTTATGTATCTCTGTGCAATTCAATTAAATAATATTATTTCCCCTTCTTTGATATATATACTATAGCTGAATCTTAAACAAATATTTTTTAATTAAAAAAATGTATTCATAATTATCAATATCACTTCTCAGCTCCACTGTAATTCTTAGATGGATTGATTGGCCGTACAGACAGTAGCAGCGGAGCCAGGTGACACCAACCTCTTGTGCCTGTGGTGGTGTAGGGGTTTCCATAATGGAGCTGTGTGGGGCTCTGGGGAACCAGGAGTGGGCTAGGGGCATCCTGGGCGTAGGGCAGGGGGTACTGCAGAAACACAGACTGGATGCTCTCATCCAGACTCATCTCTTCGGAGGCTACAGCCTTCTTGCTGCCAACACTACCACCCATCTTCTGGAGATCCTTGTGGGAATAGAGGATGTTATTATACAGCTCTGGAAAACATGAAGGTACCACTGCAAAACCATCAGTGTCATTGGTTTCACTATTGATAATATTAATTGATTTTGGGTTAAATTAGCAATTTTGTTTTACTCCATAAACTACTTACAGCAAAATAGAAATATTGTAATTCAGACCATTTTTTTGCAGGAAATTACAACTGGTCAAAATAATAAACAGACCTCAAATAATGCAAAGAAAATTATATTTTTAAACAACACAATACTAATGTGTCAAATATTTGGTGGAATGATAATAATTGTATAACAATAATATTTCTCTTTCCTTTCATCCAGGTTTTCACTGTCTTTTTATATCTTGCCTTGCACATTAATGTTTAACTACTTTGTTGAAGAAGATAATTCAGGTGTTGTGAACTGAACGTTTAGTGTATGCTTTGCACTATTTGTATTAGTGACTCCATACTATACAGCACTGGAAAAAAAATTGGAGACCAAAGCAAAAAAAGCAACAAAAAAAAGGTTTCTCTGGTTTTACAATTGATACGTATGTATGTGTTTGGGTAAAATTAACATTTTGGTTTATTCCATAAATTACCTAAATAAAAATAGTGTCATTCAAAGAATAAAAAAATAACAAAAATGATTTGGTGCTGTCAGACCTCGATTAATGGGAAAAAAAAAGTTAATATTAATTAATAAATACAATACTTAAGAGTTTAGAAATCCATATTTGGTGAAATAATAATAATAATAACTGTTATAATAATAATTTGCTTTGATGCATCTTGGCATGCTCTCCACCAGTCTTTCACATTGATGTTGGGTGACTTTATGCCACTCCTGGTGCAAACATTCAAGCAGCTTTGATGGCTTGAAACCATCCATCTTCCTCTTAATCACATTCCAGAGGTTTTCAAATGGGGTTGACAAAATAAAATTTCAGAGCTGTATAGTCTATGTGTTAGGAAATAAACTCAGCACAAGCTGATCATGCACATCTTGTGGAGTAAAACCTGTTTCTCCCTTCCCAATTCCCTCTAATCCTGCCTTGTCGGCAGCTCCGCAACTCCTTGCACAGATCTGTGGGATGGCGAGGGGCGCGCACATGGTTCATCCAATCACATGTTGCCTAGCCACCGATTCTTTTCACACTGCTCATCACACCAGGAAGCCTTTAGTCGGATCATGTAGGTGATGATTACACTCACCAACTATACTTCCGTGATTTAATTTACAGGTGCCGGATCTGCACACAAGGAGTTGCTGGAGAGCGACGTGGCAGGATAGATAATCCGATTTATGTAATCCAGAAAGGAGAAAGGGGGGTCAGGGAACACGTAGTCAGGTTCAAACCACTGACCATGATGATGTAAACTGTCCTGCAATGCAGCAACTTAACCCGCTATGCCACACAGACCCCTGTATTGATTTTTCATACACAATCTTGAAAATATAATATGTTGATCCAGACAACTTCTGCATTAGCTAAACAAAGTTCTATCTACTTGTCTACACGGTGAATTTCTGGCCTAAACAGCAGCTTCCTGCATGCCTTCAATCTCTGCCCTCTCAAAAACACTTTAATTAGAGTCATTCATTAAAAAAACTGAAACTCCTCTCATTTTCAAAGGCAATGGAAAGTTTGTGTTTTATTGGAAGTTTGGAGTAGGCGCCAATTTAATTTAGTCGCAACCTCAAATTGGGTCGTTTTGCTGCTCTCTGTGACAAATGCCTGCGTTAGCTAGGCTAGCTCTCCTTCAGTGTGGACGTCTCTGTGGTCCAGAATAATTGAATGGAAAATAAGTAGTCACTTGCTTCACTTCAACAATTAGAGAGATGTGTTAAACCCGAGCCAGATTGGGATATGGGTTAAATGTCACTTTTCAGTATTTTTTATTTATTTTTTGCACAGGGAGACAAGTATGGTGCAGCATTTCCCAAACTAAGGGTCGGGACTTCATGTGGGGACACCTGATAGGAACATTTCCAGTCATGTGACCACATTTCCTTTTCCAATGCAGCGTACTAGCACCACTTATATCAGCAGATGTAGCAGGTAAGATAAACTACAATCAGAACCGTCAAACTAAAAATGTGTATTGACTGCCGTAACCCCACATTTAAATAATTGTAAGTTGCAATAATGCAAAGAAAACAAGTTCATACTAGTTTTCAACAACACAATACTAATGTGTTAACTTAGGAAAAGTTAGGATATCAACACCATAAATTTGTTTTACTAATGCTTGTCATGTAAAAACAAATATTAACAGTTAATTAGTACACTTCTTCCACATGTTACGAATTCCTGGAGTTCTTTCTTCCATTGTCATGGGCAAAGTAAGTTAACACCTGCTATAGAGGAAAACAAACGTTAGTTTTGTGTTGCCAACTATACTAACCCCCTGGAGTTTCTCCTTGTCATTCATCAGAACAGCCAGAGTTTCCTTCAGGACTTTTAGCTCACGGCCCTTCTCAGCCACCTGACTCTGTAGAAAGACATTAGAGGAGATATTCAGGGCACAGTGAGGAAACAATGGGGGGAATAATGGACAAACCTATCTAAGAAATTAGGACGCACATTAACTTTTTACAATAAACCAATGCATTTATTTTTCAGAATAATGTTGATGTTGAGATTAAATGCATTTCTGAAAACCATAGTGTCACTTCATGTTAAAATTATATTTAAATGGGATAAATCACAATTCCCTCAAAGTTTCAACCTCTAAATCAGTGATTAACAATGAAGTGATAACAGCTATAAAGGACCACTGTAATACATGTATCTTAACCTGTTAAGGATCACCCCCTCATTGTCAAATTCTGCCGAAAAAAAACATACTCAAAGTTAACCTCGTGTTACAATGGACCTGAAGCAAGGAGAAACATATAGTTGATATTTCTTAAATGACTGAGTTTTTGGATATGTAAACAGATTTATTTGAATAAATCTCTATGTGAATATGGCACAAGATGAAAGAAAATGCATAATTATTATATTAGATGACGACATATGTCTAAAATTGTAGATTGACAGAGTAAAGAACCAATGAGCTGTAGCGTTGTGTGTAAAAGTATGTTTCTCAAAAAAACGCAACGTGATGACAGAGAATCTTGGTCATTTATAACATCTGTTTCATAAGGATGATGATTTTCATAATATTACGGACATCGTTGACACTTTTCACATGCGTCTTTCATTAATTCAGCCCCAGGATTCATAAACAGAGGCTTTAGTTTGTTTTCGGATACATTCTGAAACGTTTCAGTCCT
Source organism: Umbra pygmaea (assembly GCA_016801145.1). Classification (NCBI taxonomy): domain Eukaryota; kingdom Metazoa; phylum Chordata; class Actinopteri; order Esociformes; family Umbridae; genus Umbra; species Umbra pygmaea. Next base: position 816 of record JACXGM010010263.1, on the reverse strand, counting down.
GAAATTGCTTTTTTATATAAGATGGATTTTACTTGGTAAAACTACGCTTTATATCATTACTGGGACTCTTTGATAATGAAAAAGAAAGACTTTCAACAGCAAGTACTATATTTCTATATTACTAAATGGTATTTCATCAATGTAGTTGGCACTCTGCTAGCAGAATTGCTTTGTTCACAAGACGCATAGCACAAATTATCACCTGTATTGATTACCAATTATTTAACTTGTAAACCGTGTTTATAATCGACTGTGTATTTTCCATGAGGTGACATTACGGACGGCTGTGTTTACAAGACGCATAGCTCAAATTATCACTCATAACGTTTTAAATTGAATAGCTATAGTAAGAAAGAGATAATCACTAGAATGCTAAGATCCTAAGCTTTGTAATTGTACAAGGTAAAAGCAAAAACCTGCATACACTAAGCCCTCCGTGGAAGGGTTTGGTGACCCCTGTTGTAAACAGTGTTTATAATCGACTGAGTATTTTCCATGAGGTGACATAACAAACAGTTTTGTTTAGAAGACTCATAGCTCACATTATCACTCATAATGTTTTTAATTTTGTAGCTATCCTAAAACTGAGATATTCATTAGAATCCCAAGTTCCTAAGCTTTAAGGACATATGAGAAATTTATATATTACTTAAAAATTGCTCAATTAAAATTGTAATTACTTAAAATTACTCACATTAAAATGTTTAATGTTTATTTTTGTTAGAGCTATTGGTGGTCTCAGATCAGTGGCCTGCTCTACCGTCTACACTGTACCTTGTAGCGGTCTTCCTCAGCTGGTCTCAGATCAGCGGCCTG
>JACXGM010010262.1:0-26309 GCA_016801145.1 Umbra pygmaea | reverse complement strand
AGAACAGCAGAACATATAACCCACTATACACCACCTGTAGAAAGACAGAACAGCAGAACATATCCAATTGTCTAAAAGTCTTTGTATCCTGTTGCATTAAGATGACTCTTCACTGGAACTAAGGGGCCTAGCCCAAACCCTGAAAAACAGACCATTATCCCTTTACGTTGTCCGCCACTCATCGTTTTGGTTTGCCTTTTAGAGGACCGAAGCAAAGTGGTAATGGAAGTATTGAAGCTTTGTTCCGTTGTGTTAGTTCACACGTACACAGAAACAGACATACTATACGGGTGTTTCCAGTGATGACCAGCCATCCTGTTCAAAATACTAACAGAAAATAATCCTCAGAAAGAGGCAGCTTATTGGTGCTATGGTACATTCACATAAAACACATAGCAATGTGCACATACCTTGAAAACACCCACACACATACCACACACACCTGCATGCACACACAAACACACAAATATAAAATGTTGTGAATTAAGATTTTTTATATATTTGTTCAGATATTGACTACTTGAATTGAAATACATGTGGTGTGGACAACTCATAGAGTTCAGAGATGTCCTTATACAGTACTCTGTGTAAATGAGTACACCCCAACAGATGTCTGAGAAAATCATCCGTCTCTCTTCAGAATCAATACTTTCCATTACAATAAATTACTTAACCTATACAATAATATTTTCCAGCAACTCTGGTGTATTGGTTGCAAATGAGATTAGTCAGTATAAAACAACTAAACGAAAAGTTTATTGACAAAATGATTTATGGGGTCTGCGTGGTATAGTGGGCTAAGTCGCTGCATTGCAGGACAGTCTACGTCAAGATAGTCAGTGGTCCAAGCCTGATTATGGTCTCTCTGACTCTCACCGGACCTCCTGCACAAGGCAGAGCAAATTGGCATAGTGCTGCCCGGGATTTGCGTTACATGAATCAATATCTATCCTGCCACGTTGCTCTTCAGCGAATCCTTGTGTTCAGATCTGGCGTCTGTAAACGCGGAAGTATAGTTGATGAACGTAATCATCCCGGGCGTAGATGACTCAGTGGTTAGGGAGTCAGACTTGTAGTCAGAAGGTTGCCAGTTCAATTCCCGACTGAGCCAAATGTTGTTGTGTCCTTGGGCAACACACTTTACCCCAATTACTCCCAGGTGGTTGCTGTAAATAAGAAATTGTTCTTAGTCAACTTACCTGGTTTAAGACAGGTAAAATAAATAAAAAACATTTGATCCGAATAAAGGCTTCCATTTTGGATGAGCAGTGCGAAAAGAATCAGCGGCTTGGTGACATGTGGTTGGATGAACCATGTGAGCGCCCCTTGCCCACCCACATATAGGGATTGAAAAACATGTGTGCGGATGTTTCTGTGTGTTTCAGAACTCTCCCACATTTATTCATCCTCCCTGAGTGTATCAATTTCTCCTCCAGCACTCTGATGTCTTTGACTAATCTCATAAAAGCTTGCTTGTCATATAAACCATGTTGAATGATTCAGCTTGCTTTTTTTACACAGCCTTTATTAGCAGTGGAAGCAACGCTAGTTAAGATATGGTCAAGGTTGCATAAAAATCACACACACAAATTTACAGTACGCTAAAACCACTAACTAGAACTTTCAGTGACTTTGAGCTGCCTGGCCCAGATATATATATTTAAAGTGAGTTAAAAAAGTGTGTGTGTGTGTGTGTGTGTGTGTGTGTGTGTGTGTGTGTGTGTGTGTGTGTGTGTGTGTGTGTGTGTGTGTGTGTGTGTGTGTGTGTGTGTGTGTGTGTGTGTGTGTGTGTGTGTGTGTGTGTGTGCATTTTCCATCACTCTTAGCCTCAATGATATTTCAACATCCATGTTTACACAAACCACTCGAGATTGATCTCGAGCTTTAGAGACAGATACACCTGCCTCTATCTGAGGGGAGGTTTTCAATGTGTGATCGCTCTCTCTCTATCTATCTCTTTCCTATTGGCAACTTCACTGAGGACAATCTTTCCGAGTGTCTCTCTGTTGTAGCGAGCGTAAGTTTCCCCAGTGTTTCCATCACACTGACAAGGGCACCTGAGCCAGCCATTAAAATGACCCTAAATGATACTGTAGTTGGCTAGATAGCCTAAGCCCTACAGCTACTATGACCCACTCGTCTTCTACCCCACAATTAATTCAATTAAATTCAATAGGCTTTACTGGCATGGGTTGTGTCACCAGACACGCTGCCAGAGCAAACATACAACCACATATCAAATCAAAACCTGGCACAGAAACTAACAGGTATACTAATATTTAATGAGTAATAACAATTAACAAGATAATATAATGAGAAGTTAATAAGGACCATATTTAAACAGTCACAAAGTTGCAGGTTTAATGTTCTGGTTGTTCCCAATTGGTTTGATAGGAAGATACATATTTGGCAGATAATATGACACAAAGGCTTTTTTTCTCCCAATAGATGTGATGTCAGTTATTAAATTAGTAACATTTACTTCATTAGGGGAACCACTTATGGATCTTATAAAAACATTTTTAGGGATTATAAAGAACCTTTTCAGGCAAGATGTTTTAGAGAACCATATTTGGAACCAAAAATATGGTTCATAAAGAAACTTCTTATGGTTCTTCATGGCAGTTCTTAGAAATAATATTTTTGAAACCTTCATAAAATTATTCTTCACAGATCCTGCTTCTGTTCTTATATATAAAATGTTTCTTGTGAGATCCGATATTTGTTCTGGGTAGATCTACATTTTAGTGGTTCTAGTAAGATCTCTTATTGGTTCTTAGCAGGACCTTTTATAAAGGGTTCATCTCCGATCCTTTATTGGTTCTAGTGAGATCCAATATTGATTTATAACACAACCTTTCATCTCATATTGGTTCATTGGAGACCTTATTGTCAGTGTACCTTTGAGAAAAGTGTATATAATATCTGAATCAAACCTATATACAGTTGTATGCAAAAGTTCAGGCACCCCTGACAATTTCCAGGATTTCCATTTATAAATAATTGGGTGTTTGGATCAACAATTTCATTTTTATCTATCAAATAACTGAAGGACACAGTAATATTTCAATAGTGGCATGAGGTTTCTTGGATGAACAGAAAATGTGCAATTTGCATCAAAATGAAATTAGAAAGGTGCATACATTTGGGCATCCCAACAGAAATATCACATCAATATTTAGTTGAGCCTCCATTGATGATAGGCAGAGGTAGTGTGCAGAGGTAGTGTGCAGAGGTAGTGTGCAGAGGTAGTGTGCAGAGGTAGTGTGCAGAGGTAGTGTGCAGAGGTAGTGTGCAGAAGTAGTGTGCAGAGGTAGTGTGCAGAGGTAGGGTGCAGAGGTAGGGTGCAGAGGTAGGGTGCATGTGAGATAAGGTCAGCATGTGTAATGATCAGACAGAAGCTCTGATAATCGTGATTTAAAGGAGGTGAGGGAGATAGTGTTCACGAGTTGGGCAGGGATGACCAGGTGGACTGTGGGCAATAACAGCAGGAATTGTCAAGCTGACACTAGACCAGCAACACAACCAGGTGGACTTGAGGTGTGGACAACAAGGAGTCATGAGGACAGTTAGTCTCGAGGTGAAGTCCATGGGCTAAGATCCTACTAAGATGTACAGTCGTATGCAAAAGTTAAGGCACCCCTGACAATTTTCATGTTTTTCATTTATAAATAATTGTGTGTTTGGATCAGCAATTTCATTTTGATCTATCAATTAACTGAAGGACATAGTAATATTTCGGTAGTGAAACGAGGTTCATTGGATTGACAGAAAATGCGCAATATGCATCAAAATGAAATTAGACAGGTGCATACATTTAGGCACCCTTGTCATTTTGTTGATTTGAATACCTGTAACTACTGATTAATTGGAACACACAATTGGTTTGGTGAGCTCATTAAGCCTTAAACTTCATAGACAGGTGCCTCCAATCATGAGAAATTGTGTTTAAGGTGACCAAGTGCAAGTTGTTTGACTCTCCTCTGAAGAGTGGTAACATGGGAGCCTCAAAACAACTCTCAAATTAACTGAAAACAAAGATTTTTTAACAATATGGTTTAGGGGAAGGCTACAATCACAGAGATTTAAGCTGTGAGTGGCCACTGTGAGGAACATAGTGAGGAAATGGAATACCACAGGCACAGTTCTTGTTAAGGCCTGAAGTGGCAGACCAAGTAAAATATATCGGAGAAGCAAAGGCAAAAGATAGTGAGAACAGTCAAAAACAGCCCACAGACCACCTCAAAAGAACTACGACATCATCTTGCTGCAGATGGTGTCACTGTGCATTTTTTCAACAATTCAGCGCACTTTGCACAGGGAGAAGCTGTACGGGAGAGTGATGTGGAAGAAGCCTTTTCTGCACGCACACCACAAACAGAGTTGCTTGAGGTATGCAAACGCACATTTGGACAAGCCAGCTTCAATTTGGAAGAAGATGCTGTGGACTAATGAAACAAAGATGGTGTTATTTGGTCATAACAAGGGGCATTATGCATGGTGGCAAAAAGAACACAGCATTCCAAGACAAACACTTGCTACCCACAGTAACATTTGGTGGAGGTTCCATCATGCTGTGGGGCTGTGTGGCCAGAGCCAGTACTGGGAATCTTGTTCAAGTTGAGGGTCGCATGGATTCCACTCAATATTAGCAGATACTTAAGAATATTGTAGAGGAATCAGTCACAAAGTTGAATTTATGCCGGGGCTGGATATTTCAACAAGACAATGACCCAAAACACTGCTCAGAATCTACTCAGGCATTTTTGCAGAGGAACAAGCACAATGTTCTGGAATGGCCATCCCAGTCCCCAGACATGAATATCATAAAAAAATCTGTGGAGTGATTTGAAGCAGGCATCCATGCTCGACAACCATCAAACCTAACTGAACTGGAGATGTTTTGCAAAGAGGAATGGTCTAAAATACATTCATCCAGGATCCAGACACTCATTACAGGCTATAGGAAGCATCTAGAGGCTGTTATTTCTGCTAAAAAAGGCTCAACTAAAAATTTTTAAAATATTACTGTGTCCTTCAGTTATTTGATAGATCAAAATTAAATTGCTGATCCAAACACCCAATAATTTATAAATAAAAATCATGGAAATTGTCAGGGGTGCCTACTTTTTTGCATATGACTGTAACAGGAAACCATAGAAATTAGAGTGAGCACTCAGATCCAAAAGAATACCTCAGCATATTAATCAGATTGATTCTAGTCCCCAACAAGTAAACTAATGCAACTTATGAAAAAAAACATTAAACACTATGGCCTTCATTTATGAACCGGCGTACGACCTAAAACAGGAGTACGACGGGCATAAGCCGATTCCTACGCAAAGCAAGGGATTTATCAATTTGAATGTGAGCGTAGGCTGCGATAAAATGTCACGTCTGGTCTGACCTTGTGTACGCAAGTTCTCCAGTGTGACTAGCAGTGTTCATGGTATAACCACCTGGTTCAGTGAATTGTTGAACCAGCGATCATTGATGAATGTGTGAGCATCACAACTACCCCATATTGAAAGTTACATTTTAGAATTCCAAATTAATTGTATACACCACATTGCTATTAAGTGGTATATTTTTTCCCTTTCATTTCGAGGTGACCTAGAACATGAATGCTTAAATCAGGCAGACAACTATTTAAATCAAATAATTAAAACATTTATATATATATATTGAATGCTATTGTTGAAATGTTTATTCAGTCGCCTATTTGAACAAGCGCTTTGGGAGTCCTGATGTCGAAGCGATGGCAGATCTGGCTCTGTTAGAGGACCCTAATGCGCGCTATCTACACCGGGATCTTTCAGAGGGAGATTGGGGACAGGTCTGGTTTATCATAACCAACAATAGTCGAAGACTGCCATCAGTTTTGGCGGCTATGAAGTCCCTTTCTGGTATATTCAAACTATGATTAAAATACAATTTTATGAGATTGCTGGGTTTCCAAATGTTATTGGGGCGAATCGGGCGATTGATTGCACTGCGTCTGTAGCCACCATCCACGAATGATTATGAATTTATCAATCGCAAAAACGCTAATTCAATCAACGTTCAGATCATGCCAGGATGTTTGTTCTGAATATGGTAGTCTGGTGGTGGGGTGGAACGCGCGACTCTGTCTACAGGAGGGCGCAACTGCATGGCTGGAGTCATCTCCTCGGTGAGTTACGCCCTCGTAGAATTATTATAATATTTCTACATAGTTTCTTGGTGAAACGGATGGATGTGATTCCTCTTGGTTACAAAGGTTATGCCCTGACTGAGTACCTTATAACACGCGCTTGCAAATCCCGAAACAAGCATGAGCGCAGGTTCAACAGTGCGCGCACATGAACCACAGTGTAGTGATCAGTTTGCTCAAGGGCAGGTGGCTCTGTCTTGGGTAAGCGGGGTGGGGTGGTGGGTGCTATACACACCAGAGCAGGCCTGCAACATAATTATGACCTGCGGGGTTCTCCATGATATTGCGCTGAAGAACTGTGCCATTCAATGAAGATCAGTGGCCAGGGGCGGACTGGCCATCGGGAGGATCGGGAGTTTTCCCGAACGGCCGGTCCATTCCGGGCCAAACGGGCTGTCACATTTTACTTTGACGGCCGGTCGGACGTATTAAAACAAGTGACAGTAGGCTGAAATGGACAGGATGTTGCATCTGCAAAACTGCGCTCTGGCCCGTCCGTCAAATCGAGAGAGTTCCTCTATTCAAACGAGGAGAAACCCAGAGTGAATGATTGACGAACGCGGGGAGCGACAGATACAGCGCACGCGCGCAATTTTTTCCCAGTCCATCCTTGTCAGTGGCCACAACAGCCACCATTGGGCGCTCTACGAAGGAGAAAGGATCTTCTTCTGAGCTTCTAATATAGTAAGTGCTATCTTGGGTAAGAAAGCTAGGGTGAAGCCAGCTAAAATGGGCCACTTTTTGGTAAAGTGCTTATAATACCATCAAATAAGCTTTGCATGAGATCTAATGTAATGTTTCTTCCCTGCCTGTCTAGAGAACTCAGACCAATCAAAACTCTTGTTACAAGTCCACAAGTGATGAAGCAACAATGCAAGATCAGTGATTTGCTGTAGAGATATTAAAATATATGACACTACAACATTATTTGGCCCATTTTATCTGATGGCCCAATTTAGCTGACTTCACCCTACTTAAAAAATACAACAGGGAAGGTTTACTGAAAATAATTCAGTTATTTGAAATACACTTCAGGTTCTCGTTAATAGCTTTCAATGACTGTAGCAGTAACCTCAGTCAACACCGCATTTTCCTTTAACAATTAATGCCTGATTTTAAACTTCCAATTAAAACCAAGCGGTTGGCCTGCATTTGAGACCTGAGCATCTCTTTTTATCTCAGAGAAATTCCTTTTCTTTGCCGGATTTCGCTTTTCCATGTCGTAAATTCTAAGGGCAAGGCCTCTAATCCGTGCATATATGTGGGCGTGATATTTAAATTACGATTGTTTTCAACCGTCTGATTTATCAACACCAGCTAATTCGTACGCTGGAATTGGAGTGATACGAATGTTTTGTAAATCACACGTGAGTCTCGTCGTAAGATGATTTCTGCGTTCAGATCTACACTGGTTTCTACGCACGTTTGATAAATGAGGGCCTATGTGATTTAATAGTTTTTAGTGTCTGAATTTCTTTAATTTACAGGAGGAACACTTCAATATGAGGCTCACACTCAAAGGTTGCTCCATGCTTTCAGACCGTTCTCCTCAAGGAACTTCACTTCATCCTCTGTGGTCCAAGGAACTTCACTTCATCCTCTATGGTCCAAGGAACTTCACTTCATCCCCTGTGGTCCAAGAGTGAAATTTTTAAAGAAAGGAAATAAAATAAGATTCCACATTGTACATATTCTGCAGTCTAAACTTGTGATGTAAAATCACCTAACTACTCAAAGGAAATGTACACTTTCTGCAATAATTGAAAATCAGGATGTAATTCCAATGTAAACATTTTTTTTACTTTAAATGTAGCATGTGGTATTGAACCAAGGCTTCCAGAATAAAAGACCGGTATACTAACCACTGTACCACCACAGACAACAATATCAGAGCTAACATGGAGAGCTAATCATGCTTTAATAAGTCTGATGAAGACCGGTGTACTAACCACTCTACCACCACAGACAACAATATCAGAGCTAACATGGAGAGCTAATCATGTTTTAATAAGTCAGGAAGTATTTTACCCTTTAAAGAACCATTGCTTTCAATTCAAGAACCTTCTGTGTACCTGGGAGGTTCTTTACCTGTTAATGGTTTCACGTGGAACCCCCAGATCCAAAAAAGATCCTTGCTAGGACTTTTTTTTAGAGTGTAGCTAAACATCGACATTGTTTTCTATCTTTCCCCTCTCTCCCCTGTTTGTCTCTCCCTTCTGTATTTGTCTCTCTTACCTCCACTCATCTTTCTGCTTTTCCATCTCCAATGGAACTCTCCTGGTAAGGTCGTCAAGCTTGAAGCACCCAGCTTATTGGTTCAAACCGGGGGGGGAGGCAGACGTGGGCAGTGTTTAAATGTCTGCACTAACTAGTGTAAATTGACACATTTGCTAAATTACTTAAATATCTATCACTTAAATTACTTAAATATCTATCACTTAAATTACTTAAATGTCTATCACTTAAATTACTTAAATGTCTATCACTTGCTCCTCCAGTGGAAGGCTTGTTATTTAGTAACCCCCATCAGGTCGTCTCCATCACATCATAGCTGTCAGCAAAACTCACTTCCAGACAGACGATAGGGCCCACAAAACAGACAGACAGAAGATAGGGCCCACAAAGACAGACAGACAGACAGACGATAGGGCCCACAAAGACAGACAGACAGACAGACGAGAGGGCCCTCAAAGACAGACGGACAGACAGACAGAAGATAGGGCCCACAAAGACAGACAGACAGACAGGGCCCACAGAGAGAGAGAGGAATAGGGGGATAAAAGAAGATTCAAAACGTTAGTAAGAGGAAGAGAGACAAGGGTTTGGAAAGAAGAGAGAGTTAATGAGAAAGACAGAATAAGGCAAAGTGAAAAAAATTAAGAAAATGTAGCTTAGCTATGTGTCGAGTGTGTTGACAAAGAGAGCAACCTGACCAAAGAGAGAGACAGAGAGAGTTGCAGAGGGAGAGAGAGATGGAGGGGGGTGGGGATGATAATATATGGATGGAGTTCCATGAAGGTGGAACCTCGCTAGCCGAATGACAAATGGGTCTCGAGTGACAGAGTATTATATTAAAAAGTAAATTGATATGCAAATTTAGAGTGTGTGGCTTTTGGAGGACAGTGGGCTGAAACAGAGGAAGTGTGTGTGTGTATGTGTGTATGTGTGTGTGTGTGTGTTTGTGTGTGTGTGTGTGTGTGTGTGTGAAAGAGACAAGAGATGGGTGTGTGAGAAGGTGAGGTGTGAGAAAGCGAGATAGTGGAGTGTGTGGATCTTAAATTGGAAGGTTCTGGAACAGTGCGGCGTCTCTATGGGTGACAGATGGGATCTGATATGCTAGCTAGTGCTGTTCTTGAATATAGAGTGGTACTGTAGACGCCGACCCATTTACAAAAAGATTCAACCAAGTTATGTTTTATGTAGTGAAGCTGCCTACTGGCTGGGTTGGATTGTTCTCTAGGCTAAGTTTTACCCAAACTTTCTGTACATTCCATTAAAGTTAACCCATCTTTTTATTTGGTTTCTATAGAACAGGGAGCCACAAAATACCAGATGGATCCAAAGACTAGTGGCCATGTGATTTCAGAGATGTATTTTCAGCAGTAATGAATCAGTACGCATCTAACTGGAGAGGCCAATTCAGACACACTGTAATTACTATGGAAATGTGTGCTGCACTCATGGAGCTCCTACACACACACACACACACACACACACACACACACACACACACACACACACACACACACACACACACACACACACACACACACACACACACACACACACACACACACACACACACACACACACACTTACACTTTACACACACACGCACCCTTTCAGTGAATTTGGAAATGTTTCATCAGTGTGCTTATCCTGTTTGTGCGTTTGGCAGGTGCACTGGAGTGTGTGTGTGTGTGTGTGTGTGTGTGTGTGTGTGTGTGTGTGTGTGTGTGTGTGTGTGTGTGTGTGTGTGTGTGTGTGTTTGGGTGTGTTTGCTTGTGTGTTTAGAGGGTTAAAGGGCAGCATTTCCAGTCAGGGCAATGTTTTCATATTGTCTTCCCGTTCCCCATATGGTTTAAACACAAGCCCCAGGCGACACTTTGTGTGTGTGTGTGTGTGGTGTGCCCCAGTGTGTGTAGGGCTAATGATCCCTTTGTGACTTGTAGTCAGCTGTTAAACAGGTGTGACTCACATACCCCCCCACACACACACACACTTCCTAATCCCCCCCACCACCTTAACCCAGGGGACCCTCAACCAACACATGGCAGAGGGTTGTGTGTGATCTGCACCCCCCCAAACAGACACAGATCTCCCAGTGGACAAGTGAGGTCTCAGCCGTTCATGGATTGGTTCAGCTGTGTTCAAACCAACACATATATTATATACAATATATTACAGGGGTGGGCAAACTTTTTTGCTTGAGGGCCACATTGTTATTTCATTAAATTACCCCAGCCACCTTCACAGTTACGTGTGTTTCTAAATAAATGTTTGTTTTTGTAACACCATTTCCTTGTTTGACTTCTCAGAATATAATCACTACTGTTAATTTCAAGACTATTTAGCATACTTGCAGACACCTGTCAATCAAGACAACAGTGCATATGGAAATTCATTTGAGTCAAAAATCTTTTTTCAAATGTAATGAAGGTATAATGGGGTGGAAGTCCGCCGGGCACTATGTTGATATTTTGGCTTCTGAAAGGGTCATACTGTGTCCTACAGTGAAGTGCCTTGTAGTTTTGGATTAGGAAGATGCTTGACTACAGGAATAAGTCAAACCCAAACTTTTGTGACAATGATTTTCTTGCATGCGTTCATATAGAGCCAACAAATACAAAAATGTATGTTCAATTTTTAGTTAATTACTGTAAAATACTTGTAAACCATGATGAACATCACTGTAAAATCCATATGCCCCAAGGTCTTGAGAACCAGTGTGACAAAGTTTGAGGGACATATAAATAATTAAATTAAACACTGTATGTATGATACAGTAGCCTACATATTTTTACTATTTCCCTATACGTTTTAAAAACCGATCCACCCCCTCCCCCTACTGAAATAACCTGTTGTAATACAGGTTAATGTCATACCTCCTTGCAGAGATGTTATTTTGTCATTTTAACTTCCTAATTTCTGTCTGTAATGTTTTTAGTTAAAGTCAGTGAATAAGTACCCAACTTTGGATGAGCTACTCATTATTTGCAGTGAAACCCTTTCTTTCAAACTAAACCAAGCATTTGTTTCTAGCATCCTCTAGTACACTTCGGGAGATATGTCGCTTGCCTACAGGACGTAGTTTGCCCACCCCTGATTTAATATATACATATAATATATTCAATATAACACAGGGATCAGACCCCAAAGCACTGGGATGTTCACTGAGGATAACACAGCCTTGTTACCATCCACCTGTCTGCTCCCTCTCTCCCCTCTTCCTTTCTTTTCCCTTTAGCAGGTGCCTGCCCACCCCCCCCCGGTATTGGTCCAGATGTAAATGTGTTTGATCATAGCTTTTGGAACTGATCCCAATCAGGAAGGCTCTTTAAGACGTACTGAGATTAGATGATGATGGACTGGTTCCCTGTCCTCCAGTCTCCTAATGAGAGGAGATGTGTCTCGGGGGGGGGGGGTTGGAGTGGGAGTGAAGAGGGAACAGAAGGGGACGGGAGAGTTTGAAGGAGGAAATTAAAGAAAAAGATCACATGAAAACAGAACGGTGGCATGGAGCCAGGAAAGAAACCATTTATGTGCCGTTTTAGTACCTGCCCGTGTGAAAATGGATTCTACGCTTTTATGTTTTGAGCTAAAACCGTCATGCTGCATTTAAACAAGCATTAAACGTAACAGTGTTTTGTGTGAATTGGCTTGTTAAATTTGCTGTTTTTCTGCTGAGGTTTTACAGAGCAGAGAATGGCTCCTGTTGACCCAGGCCATCCGTGGGGCTGTTTAACCTCACCAAGTTCAACAATTCCTCACAGCAGCGCTGATCCCTGGGTGGTTGATGTGGGTGTTATGGAGTGATACCCTTTGCTGGGTGTGCTCGTGTGTCTTGTACCCCATGGAGAGACAGCTGGGGGAGAAGCACGAGAGTTTTTCTATAATGTCAATATGCCCTCGGCGGGTCGCTTTGTATCATAAGAGGCACTGGAACGGATCCGAAACGTTGTCACACACACACACACACACACACACACACACACACACACACACAATGACATCATTAACCAGAGTGTGTGGTTTGTTCCTCAGACATTGTGGCTACATCAAAGCCAAGCAGGACCCTGACGAAGAGAAGATGCAGTTTCAACATGGACGAGGTAGTCTTACACACACCTACGCATGCACACACAAGGAGAGGTGTTTGAGTGACAGAGTGAGTGCTTTGATGTTGTGTTTTGACAGACCAAAAGAAAGTGGCCCGAATGTTAAAAGATGCTTTTAAAATAATGGGTCTGATCCAGAATTTTATCTCATAATGTTACCTATACCGGTTTGGTCATGCTACTGAAAAAGATCAATAAACAGAACATGATTCAGACTTCTGATATCCATTAGAGGTACTCTTTCACTGTGTGCATCTTTCAATTGGCTTATTCAACCTCACCCATTGCTGCAGTTCTTAGTCAACTTGACTGGTAAAATACCGGTAAACTAACTATGATGGAGGAACATGACATAAATATAACCCTGCATATTTAACGCTGAATCAATGACACCATTCAGAAGCAGTAACATTCAGTTAGAAAAAAGTTCTAAGAATTTTATCACATCTTTCTAAGAAGACACTGTTGACATTCTCTCTCTACTGTTACCACGTGAAGTATTACAAGACAAAAACTTTTCTGAGAGGCATTGTGAAAGAGGGGTTCCATTTGGGAGAGCAATGCAGGGTGATATTGAACTGTCAAGGACTTAGCAGCCATTTACACATCCTCAATTATAATGGAGTTCAGCACATTTCTGTGCCGTATTGTTGTTCACCCTCTGCATTCTTCATGAAGGGTTTTAAGGTCTTTCCTTTCTTTCTCCACCCCGCTCTTTCCTTCCCTCTCTCCACCTCTCTCCCCTTCTCTGTGTATCTCCCTCCGCCCCTCCAGTTAAACTCCCTGGCAGTAAGACGTATATTGATCCCCATACGTATGAAGATCCAAACAAGGCAGTAAGGGACTTTGCCAAAGAGATTGACGCCTCCACCATCCGCATAGAAAGAGTCATCGGAGCGGGTGAGTGATTCCAGAATACTTTTCCTTCACAATATTGTTGTACAAATTAGAGTGTCCCTTACATAGATCCCTGTGGAACCCCAATGGTGCAGTTACGAGCAGAGTTGAAATTCAATGTTTTGTGGATTTAGGAAGGTATGTAGTCTTAAATGTCAGTAAAAGTAGTTATTCAGAATGTCTTATTTTGTGTGTGTTATAAAAGTGTTTTGGGGAGATTAATATTAGTTATTTTATGTTATGTTTTAGGAGAGTTTGGTGAAGTGTGTAGCGGCCGTCTGCGTCTCCAGGGAAAGAGGGAGATTTACGTGGCCATCAAGAGCCTGAAGGCAGGATACTCAGACAAACAGAGGCGGGACTTCCTCTCTGAGGCCAGCATCATGGGACAGTTCGACCACCCAAACATCATCAGACTGGAGGGCGTGGTCACACGATGTGAGTGATCAACAGCTACTTTCACAAATCTGAGCAAAGATTGTCTTAAGGCCATCCCTTATTTCATTGTGTGTGTGTGTGTGTGTGTCACGTACCTGCCCAAGAGTGACAGCTGAGCTGTTCTGTTAATGAGAATCAGACATGGCCCTGGATCAGATAAAGGCTTCAGTTACCATGGCAGCCCTTGCTGTAGACTGTTGGTGAGTTTGTACGTGTGTGTACAAGGGGCACATGTTTACTTGTTATTACATTATAGAGAGTGCGCTTGGATCTGACAGGTGATACAGAAACACAGATACAGAGACAAGGATGAACAAGCCTCATAGCAGATGATTATCACAATCACAGTGAAACCAGACACACCTCTCTCTCTCCCTCTCTCTCTCCCTCTCCCTCTCCCTCTCCCTCTCCCTCTCCCTCTCTCTCTCTCTCTCTCTCTCTCTCTCTCTCTCTCTCTCTCTCTCTCTCTCTCTCTCTCTCTCTCTCTTGGCTCTGCCTAACTCTCTCTACTCTTTTGGTCACTATTTTGCTGCCCTGACTACTAGGCTACTTCGTTAAATATTATTTTGTCTAGGGCTGCACGATATGGCCAAAATAATAATCACAATTATTTTAATCAATATTGAGATCACAATTAATTATCACGATTATTTGTTGATTTTAACCAAAAAAATCACAGGCTAATTATAACTGCTTTCACATCTATATTGTGCTACATTCCTGCTAATGTACAAATATGTGCATCTAAATAAAATGGTTCCTCTTATTCACCAAAATTCAGTGCGTCTCCTTAAAGAATAAATAAAAATAAAAAAATAAAAATGGAAGAACGTATGTGTATTTTGTTGTTTTATATCTGTAAAAGCATGTAAACCATGATGAATAAGGCTTTTCGATGTATAATGTCAAGCCCCCAGTGCTCCTGGGCCAGTGTGCAATATTTGGGGGTCATACAAACAAGTCAACATAAAAATGCTGCACCCATTTCTCACTATATTTATATAAGTTTTTGAAATCCCAATCGTTTTTCTCTTGCAGAAATTGTTGGGGTTGTTTGTGCAGGATGATGTCCTACTTAATTTTTAGAGTTGTTATTTTGTCATCGCTTCCTACTTCCTGTCTGTAATGTGTTTAGTAAAAAAATGACAGTCTAAAAAACATGACCGGTTTTGAGGCGCCTGGCTATGTTTAACCCACAGGGATGATGTACCAATCATTCTTTCCGTCAGAATTTCCCCTTTCCAACGGTACCAAGATTTAGTTGCTGGTCGTTTGGATGGTTTAAATATCGCCCGATAATGCAAATTTGGTTGTGGGAAGCCAAAATCGTGATCGTGATTACAATTCGATTAATTGTGCAGCCCTAATTTTGTCCCCCAGCTATGAAATCAAGAGGGAGACAATGGAACAGTCTCTGCCCTGTGGTTGGTTTATTTGCTCATGTGTCACAGACAATTTCTCTGGCCCTACTGTTTCATGACCTATTTTGTTTAATGTTTTTATTCTGGAACTTCACTTGAAGTGCGTGCAACGTACACACTGGAATCCAAAGTCTGTGAGTTTGTGGCCCAGTTGCTTCTACTCTTAGTATTTTTATGGAAATGTGTCAAGTCATTCAAAAACAAACATTGTAGTTTATTTATAACCATAGGAAAACAACTATGTCTACATCAAGGAGATGGAAATACATAATTACATTGATTGGCTCATACAGAGTCCTAAAAAGTCCATTAACACGTTTGCTTGCATAGATGTATTCTAGTAATTGAACTCACTCGTATAGCCAGTTTCTGGATAACTCAACTTGCAGTATCTGTCTCTGAATTTGTGTGCTGGTTGATCTTTTGTCATGGTGAAGGATTGAAAATCTTGCTTCTGAGATTACCACAATGCAATATTTAAGACATACTGTTCAGGAGTTCATTGATGATGGATTTAATTTTGAAATTTAATCCGGGTGTGCTTCTTTTGTGGTCATACATTTGTCAGGAGGTTAGGATGTACAGCTCAGTGTCTACGTTATTTTGTCTCCAGTCTGCAAATTCAACGCCAGTCAGTCACAATCTGTGTGGCTCTCCTGTGGCTCTGTGACGTCTGCTGACTTGGGAAGCTCTCCTCTAGGTTAAACTCTCTGAAATGAAGGATATTTTATCAAATGTTTGAGAAATCTTTTCATGTAGGTGGGTGTTAAACTTAACATTTCTGGGGGAGTTACTGTATACTTAAGGACACTTCTGCATGCAGAGTCAGTGAGATAAAATGGGGCATTTATCTCATTTTGTGAATTCATGCTTGGTACATAACTGTATCAGTTACTGGTTTTAACGGTGCATCGTTTACCTGTACTTGAATTGTAATGCTGTACTTCCACTATAAAGTAAATCAGCCTTATTCAACTCTGGCCCTCAAAACCAGTTCCATTCTGTTTCTTTATGTTTTTTCATTGAAACCCTGTAATCTTGGACTTATTTAGACCTGGTGCACCAGGTGGAATGCCAGCAATCATCACTTTGCAACTATTGATAACGTAGAACAGAAAACCAGCAGGCTCCAGCCATCATACGGTAAGAGTTGAATACCCCTGCAGTAAATGGATGTCACAGAACAGAAATAACTTAGTGTTATTGCCAGCTGATTGTTACTATCCTTGCACCAAGTTGCTCTAGATATTTAGTGAAGTGAAAGAAACGATACATTGTTAGAAACTGAGAATGCGACAGGCAGATGGAGACAGAAAGATAAACACTCAATTGATATTTCTCCCTGTCCTCCCACTGCCTTTGCCGACTACCTGCCTCCCCCAGCTACCCTGTGTTATAGACAGTGTTTTGAGACAGCCCCCCCCCCACACACACAGCACTGTTCAGCCTCACCTAGGTCGTGCAACAAAAGAACAAATGCATATGCATGACCCTCATCATCAGTATGAATAATTCACAAGTGTGTGTTTTACCTTCATGAATATTCAGCAGCGTGCATACGAATGCTCAAATTCCCTCTGCATTTCACGTTAATTTGTTTCCTCTTCTATTCTCACTCGCTATCTCTCTCTCTCTCTCTCTTCCTCTCTGTCTCATACTGCAATAAGATATGGTAATGTTGACCTTTGCTTGTCTGGGTTGGAGCAGTTTGTAGAACTATTAGCAGAATAAATCAGATTTGCTTTTCATTTCCACAGGCACATGTGCCTAATTGCTGCTCTTTTCTTTCAGAAGCAGCATTAAAATGTGCTGTGAAACATAAGCCAAGCACACACACACACCACACTTACACAGATACACAACACACGCACACGTGCCCACCCACATACGAACGTACAAACCCCATATAATATTCTGGCCTTTTTGTACTTCTCTTTATTTTGTTATTTTATGAATTGGATAATCATGTTTCAAAATAACAACTAATGGGGGGCATTCCTCTCTATTAAACCGTCTGTTTCCACGGTAACACCCCAAAGATAATAGTTACTGCCTCTTCATACAGTCGTATGTAAAGGTTTAGGCACCCCTGACAATTTCTATCATTTTCATTAATAAAAAATGGTGTACTTCGATCAGCAGTTTTATTTTGATCTATCAAACAACTGAAGGACACAGTAATATTTCGGTAGTGAAACGAGGTACATTGGATTAAGAGAAAATGTGCAATATGCATCAAAACAAAATTAGACAGGTGTATAAATTTGTGCACACTCGTCATTTTGTTGATTTGAATACCTGTAACTACCTAGCACTGATTAATTGGAACACACAATTGGTTTGGTGAGCTCATTAAGCCTTGAACTTCATAACCAGGTGCATATTTATGGTGGCCAATTGCAAGTTGTTGTTCTCTTTGACTCTCCTCTGAAGAGTGGCAACATGGGGGCCTCAAAACAACTCTCAAATAACCTAAAAACTAAGATTGTTCAACGTTATGGTATAGGGGAAGGCTACAAAAAGCTATCGCAGAGATGTAAGCTGTCAGTGTCCACTGTGAGGAACATATGGAAGACCACAGCACAGGCACAGTTCTTGTTAAGGTCAGAAGTGGCAGGCCAAGTAAAATGTTGGAGAGGCAAAGGCGAAGGGTGGTGAGAACGGTCAACAACAGCCCACAGACCACCTCCAAAGACCTACAACATCATCTAGCTGCACATGTTGTCACTGTGCATCGTTCAACAATTCAGGGCATAAGTCCACAGAAGAAGGTGCTGTGGACTTATAAAACAAATATGGAGTTATTTGGTCAAGGGACATTATGCATGATGGCAAAAGAACACAGCATTCCAAGACAAACACTTACTACACACAGTAAAATTTTCTATAATGCTGCGGGGCTGTGTGGCCAGTGCCGGTAAGTTAAAGTTAAAGTCGAGGGTCGCATAGATTCCATTCAATATCAACAGACACTTGAGAATAATGTAGAGGAATCAGTCACAAAGTTCAAGTTATGTCGGGGCTGGATATTTTAACAAGACAACGACCCAAAACACTGCTCAAAATCTACTCTGGCATTTATGCAGAGGAACAAGTACAATGTTCTGGAATGGCCATCCCAGTCCTCAGAACTGAATATCATTGAAAATCTTTGGGGTGATTTGAAGCAGGCTGTCCAACAACCATCATACCTAACTGAACTGGAGATGTTTGGCAAGGAGGAATGGTCCAAAATACCTTCATCCAGAATCCAGACACTCATTACAGGCTATAGGAAGCATCTAGAGGCTGTTATTTCTTCTAAAGGAGGCTCAGCTAAATATTGATGTGCTATTTCTGTTGGGGTGCCCAATCTATGCACCTTTCTGATTTCGTTTTGATCCATAATGCAAATTTTCTGTTCAACCAATAAACCTAACTTCATTAATGAAATATTACTGTGTCCTTCAGTTATTTGATAGATCAAAATGAAATTGCTGATCCAAACACCAAATTATTTATAAATGGAAATCATGGAAATTGTCAGGGGTGCCTAAACTTTTTGCATCCAACTTGCATATGACTGTATCTGTTTACCATGGCTGTCACAATGTCCGTAGTATGTGTCCTTGTTCTATGTGTCACTTCAGGGTGGTTTCTCCCCTAAGTGTCCCCTAAGTCCCCTTTGTTTTGATTGTGTTTCCCGCTCTTTGTGTCACATGATCCTGTCACATGTTTTGGTTAGCCTATCAGTTCCGTTGTTTGGTCCACACCTGCGCATCCTCCGCTCGTTAGTTGGGTATTTAGTTATGTGGGTTTGTTTGTTCTGTGTAGTTCATTGTTCTTGTCCAGTCCCTTCTTGTTTGAATAAAGTAAATATGTTTAGTGAAGACGCACCTGCCTCCATATTCCTACCGGACCGCGACAACGGCTTGTTCCCAAATACATGTGACATTATTCAAGATTGATGTTGCCTACAATATTAAACACATTGTGGTAATATGTTGGACCAAAATAGTACCCGCCCATTGTGATCGTCAACTGCCCATTCATAGTTATTTCAGGTGGGTGTGGCTTGAGCCTTGCCATGAGTAGTTATATAACAGGTCTCCGCCCAATGTGTCAGGGATGGGGGAGGTGCTTGACCTGAGGTGGCGGGTCCTTATAATAGGCTGTTGGACAGTCCCGTCTGGTTCCTTTACACCTCCTACACTAATCACTATCACTGCCTGCTAACATTGGGCTCAGGTGTGTGCGTGTGCATGTCCAGCTCAGAGTGTGTGCTCTCAGTCTCTGAGTTGTCTATAACAGGCCATGTTAGTTCTTACATTGATCCTGTACTTTCCTTTGTGCGTGGTTGAAGGTGTGTGTGTGTCCCTTCCTGTGTGTGCATGTGTTGTGTTCTCATTATAGCCACTTTAAACCCCAAGAGCCTTCCGCCCGCTGTCCTGGTATTCTAATAACAGCCTGTCTGTCTCTCCCTGATTGCTGCCATTCTTATGCAAATGAAAACGCTGCGCACAGAGAGAAAGAGCGACAGAGCAGAATAGACCTTTTCCATCTTTTGGCGTATCAGAAAAGGGCTGCTGTCTCTCCGCCGGTCCTTTTATCGCACCTCCATCCCGCCTGTTATCTCTTTATGCGCCTCACACAATCGCTCCAACAATCGGTTTATCTGGAAATCCTGCACATCGGTGTTCCGCCCACTCCTGTAGCTATCTAATGTGTTCTCCTTCAGCACCTGGTTAAGGTCCGTCTCCATTCTCCTGACTAATGTGCTATCCTCTATATGAGCAAATTCGTTATACTGTACCTTCGGAGGCTGGCCTTTGTGTCAGGAACAATGTGAGGCGAAACACTCATTATTTGGTATTGCAGCTGTGGATCATCTGATGTGCCACTTTCTCCTCTTTTGCCGTACTAAGATCCAACCGCTGTTAAACAATTTAGGCATCGTTTAGTTAAAACCCCTTCATGCTTAACTACTCTGTTAAAATTCCTTTTGTTTCTCCAGCTAGAAGACACAGACACTCTCGCCCGGTGTACTGATCGTCCCTGCAGTGTGTGAGGTTGACAGTGGTGATAGTAGGCTCTCGTTTTAAAGCACGTGTTAATGAAGTGGTGTTAAAATACAAAGCTCCTGGATCCATTTTACACTCTGCTGCTCGCCACCTGGCAGGAGATCAATAGGCAATCTGCAAGCCGGCTCTCTGCAAATAAACTAGCTCTGGAGCAAAAGGCTTCACACAAACGCACACGGATACACACGCCGGCCGCTCTCTGACACCCACACATGCGTGCTTGTTTAGAAATATTTATTTACATCCTAATTCTCATATTTGTTCACTAATTGGTCAAATTGATTAACTTCCCACATTCTTTCTACAACTTTCCACATTCACACACCACACACTACATATTAACTCAACACACACCACGCATTCATATACTTCACAGCTCACACACTTCATTACACAGTCACATAACACGCACTACAGTTTCACATAACGCACATTCACACAACACACAGAAAAACATTCACACATTAACACAACACACTTTCACATAACGCACATTCACACAACACACACACTGTACTGCAGTGTCCTTGACTGCCAGTGAGTCCTATCGATGCTGAGCTCTATCATATAGCCTAGCTCATTAGACCTCTTTGTTTCTGTCAGGGACTCGTTTGCTGATGCACCGCTATGGGAAACAGCTCTGTATGGGTCAACAGGAGGCCAGTTACTAAAGCTATAGCTGTAACTCCCGACCTGTCTTAAGGAAATACACACTGACCCTAGATGCATATAGATAACCTTGGCTCCTTAGAAGACCTGCACGGTTCAGAGTAATAATATAGCTCTTTTATCAGACAAGCCACAGTTAACCCTAACGTCAGTGGGCTTCAAGTGGCTTGTTTACCCTCGTTTCTTTTAATGAATGCCTTTTTTTTTGGCCTTGCTGATGCATTTCTGTTGAGTCTTAGAACAGGGCTCTACTTGTTAACACAAGAGCCAGGCAGTGAGCTGACACTCCAGTGAAGAGAGTCTACATGTGGGAACCTGATCCTGCGTGCGTGCGTGCGTGTGTTTGAGTGCATGCGTTTGTGTGTGGCCTGTGATTCAGTCCCAGAGACTCGAGTCAATGGGCTCTATTGTATGAGCTCCAAACGACAGAGTGAGACGAACAGATAGAGCACAGAACAGATAGAGCTCGGGGAATATGTGTGTGTGTCTTGCTGCTAACCCCTGGCATCTTGTTATGCTAATGCTCCATGGCGGTGGTCCAGATGAAGCCTTCAGATTGCAGAGGGAGACAGACCAGTTCCCTGATTCATCACGCCATGATGTACAACAAAGCACTCCAATGGAAACGCCTCAGATCTCAAGGTGTGGGTATGCAGCAGTGAGATGAGTGGGCAGAAAGAGGCAAGACTCTGGTGGGATTTAAACTAACGTGTCAAACCATTACTGCAAAGAAAAAGTAGAGAACCTCAGACCATTCCTGGGATTAATTGAACAATAGTTTTTATACACTCTTTAAGAGTATTTATTATATACAAATAAAATCAACACGAGTAAAAGGACTGTAACTTAGATGACAATTACTAATGCTGATGCAGAGGTAACATTAGGTCGATTGCCAAATCCCAGTGCATATTCGTCAGGTATAAAAAATGTTTAACAGTAAGCACTTTGATATTTGTCATTTCAAAGCAACAACAGTTCCAAATAGTCAGTGCCCAAATTGCAGGTACATGTGTTTCCACTACCGTGAAATTGAAGAATTATGAAAATTATTCATCATTTGAATGAAAGCATGTGTGAATTAAAGAGAAGAAAACTACGACAGAGCCATCTAGTGTAGTAATGTTTTTGTTTAAAAAAAAATTCTCTCCTCCCAATTCCGGCAGCTCTGCAATTCTTTGGACAGATGCGGGATGGCAAGGAGCGCGCACACGGTTCATCCAACCACATGTCGCCGAGCCGCCGATTCATTTTGCACTGCTCATCCAACATGAAACCCTTTAGTCAGATCATGTGTGGGATGATTGATACCAACTATACTTCCATGATTAAATTTACAGGAGCCTGATCTGCCCACAAGGAGTCGCTGGAGAGCGACGTGGCAAGGTAGATAATACAGCTTGTTTACCCCAAATCCCAGTCAGAGCTATGCCACTGACTATCATGACATTGACTGTCCTGCACTACAGCGACTTAGCCCATTACACCACACAGACCCCCAGTAATTTTACGATTTTCCAATTTGTGGCTCTAGAAAACACCATATACTTAGGTTTTATACTTGCATTTAACACAAGCCTTAAGTCTATTAGTGCATTCTGCAGCAAAGAAAAATCAGTTTGTAGTCTATTGCATAAAGTACTGTGTCATCAGCATAGAAATGGAATTTACATTTTAGCACACTGTTACAGATATAATTGTCCAAATTATACTATAAAGGACCCAAAATGGAACCCTGTGTTACACCTGAATTTTAACAAAATCCCATTAGCAACAATAGCCTGTGCCCTGCTGCTAAGATTATTCTGAAACTCTGCACAAGTGTCTACAGCTAACCCAAATTAATTCAGTTTTTTAAGCAGCAGTGAATTATCAACTGTATGAAAGGCTTCCGACAGGTCAATAAATAAGGCAACACAGTTTAACTTACTATCGACAGCTTTGACAATATAATTTGAAAACCAATGTAGTGTAGTGGCTGTGATGGTACCAAGGGCAAAATAGTCAGTCACACATTGGGGGGACACCACAGAAAAACCTGAACACTGAGAATCATAACACATGTTACACTAAATAGGTCCAGAGGGCTATTCTGTATTATAAACAGGATAATAGCCATGGTATATGACACAGTATACCATGGGTATGAAATCACATACATTTTTACTCCTCTAAACACGTTGGAAACGGTTCATAAAAGCAATAAAGCATGTTGGGGTTTCATTTATATATTGCCAAAATACCATGGTTAATCACTGTCTCCAGGCACTTCGCAATGCATCATGCCTATGAACGGCTCTCAGCAGTGGTATACTGGAGCCTTATAGTATTTATCACTCACCTCAGCATCCAATCTACTGTCCCTCACATCTGACTCTTTTCCTGACTCTTCCTGGACATCCCCTCACATAAGCAGTTCAGAGTATTAAATGCCAGAATGGTTTCCTGTATTACAGATCATGCAAAGAAAGGATGTCAGCTGCTGCTGTAATTCTCCTGTTCATTATTGTCATGTACTGATGTAAAATGCAATGGCAACAACATTCTAAAGGGATGAAAATTATGAATGAAAGAACAAATGTCAGAGCTGTCTGATCACTAGCGTTTGATCCCCCAATTCAGAAAACAGGAAAGTGGCACATGACGCTAGCTCAGATCTGGGATGGATGGGACTTAACCTGTAACATCTCAGAAAGCCTGGCTAGCTAACAATAGAGGCTACATACAAGTACTGTACAGTACAGGCTTACCAACTTCTACACTGTAAAAAATGCTTTGACTCAGTTAAGTTGCGGCAACTTTAGGAAAGTTCACTCCTATGTGGAGTTTCCTAAAGTTTCCTAAAGTTGCCGCAACTTAACTGAGTCAAATTTATTTTTACAGTGTAGCTAACCTTGTATTCGATATTAGTTTTCTGTGGCTAGCTTGTAAAATTTCGGATTAATCCAAGCTGTATTGTAATTAAATAAATATTGAAATCAAATTTCAAGTCAAAATTTAAGTGAAATGCAAGTCCAATTGCTTAAGCACCTGTCGTTATCTTTGAAGTCAGCAAACTGTGGGTATTTACCATCCGTAAACAAGGCGAAACAAGGTCTGTCTGATTTCTGCAGCAAACTCACATGTTTGAACAAACATGAGTAGCTACAAAAGGTAAAGTGTAAAACATGACATGGATTTCTGGTGAAATCGGTTTCTTCATACAGTACAGTATAAGGCAGGTGGAATGGACTTAGAAAGTAAGCTGACCGGACCAGAGTTTGAATTTTGGAGCAGGAGATGAAGAGTAAAGACATGCATTAACAGTCACATTGATATTGGCCGCATAGTCGTACTTATACTATCAGTTATTGGGGGGGGGGGACAAAATGTCCTTCTTTGAATATTGGGGCGTGTCCCCCTGTCTCCCCATACAATTACGCCTATGATTGGTACTATTCCCAGGTCTGAAACCGGACTGATATTTATTTAATATGCTGTTAACTGATAAGAATGAGTGCAACTGAACATTTACTAGTAACAATTTAGAAATAGGTGTATAATTATCAAGGTCACCAGTATCCCTACCTTTGTATAGGGGCAACACATAGGCAGTTTCCTAAATCTTTGGTATAATGATTTAGAATTGTAATATTCATTGCTATTTTCATGTAATTTTTGTACAACTAATATTACATATAAGAGCTTGGTTTCAAGTGGGCTGGGGGTAGGTGGGAACAAACCAAACCGTTATTGTTGTGGTATGGCATGGCACTACGCACCCAGCGGAAGAAAGGGCTGAAAAATACAAAATGATTTTATGTGTCAAGGGGAATAGTGAAGGGAAATCATACATCATACATGACAGCATACTCAAAAGTCATAACTGGCAAATACTTATCAGGGTTTTTGCTTTATGTCCCAATGGTACAGCCTCAAAAAGGACCACATAATTGAATGTGTTTCTTGGTAAGCACAACAGGTTTACCAGTTGAACA
This sequence comes from Umbra pygmaea, assembly GCA_016801145.1. Lineage (NCBI taxonomy): Eukaryota > Metazoa > Chordata > Actinopteri > Esociformes > Umbridae > Umbra > Umbra pygmaea. The sequence continues at coordinate 1,319 of JACXGM010010262.1, read as the reverse complement.
GTACAATTTTACCTGGAGGACAGTACATGTTTACCTGGTGGACACTACAGATTTACCAGGTGGACACTACAGGTTTACCAGGTGGACACTACAGGTTTACCAGGTGGACGGTACAGGTTTACTAGGTGGACAGTACATGTTTCTCAATTTTTTTTCCTGTGCTGTGGGATACTTAACTACCCAAGCAAAAAAGTATACTTAATTGTACTTGAAATATATTTTATCTATACTAAATATACATCTAACTTATTATTTTCATATATATATTTTGAAAGTGTACTTAAAATATACTTAAATATATTGAATTCATACTTTTGGCTAAACATAAGTGTACTAGAAGTATAATACTGGAGTATAATTTAAATACTTAATTAATTTATACCTTTTTTACTTAAGTTGACTACACACCTAACACAGAGCCTTATCCAAAGTACAAGACACTAGCAGTACCTTTACATCAAGTAAAATATTGGAGATTTGCAGATTTTCTTACAAAAGAGCTGATGTTGATTCTGAATGAAATGAGATTGCATAATGGTGCAGTCTAAATGAGTTACTGTAGACCATCAGCATAACAATATAGTCTGAATGAACAAATATAGACCAAAAAGATAATGACACGTTCTGTATAAAGTATTGAAGGATTTGACTAATAAACTGAACATTTAAATAATCTAAAGTGGCTCGAAGAGTTCAGAGCTTTGGTAGAGAAAACAATTAAAACATCATTATCATCAATTGTAGTTACAACCAAAGTCTAAAGTTCTGCAACGATTATTCAAAAGAAGAAATTAGTTGACAAAATGCTTTAAAAAATGTGCTCTGCCTACAGTATATACGTGCACATGTACAACCTGTCTGCTGCCCTTTCTGTGTGTCGGCCTGTCTATCTGTCACCCTGTCTGTCTGTCCGGTAGGTCAGGGTGGGTGACTGTGTGCTGTCAGACCTCTCCTTTGATACAGATCAGTCCCATAGAGCCTTTCATCTGGCCCTTTGATAGAGCCGTCACAAGACAGACGCAGTAGGACAGCCTCCCAATCAGATGTCTGTCTGGTGCTTTCCCTCTGCTCGCCCTGCAGTACACACAACACAACACCCCCCACACACGGCCCTGTGGCTGGTCCCTGGAGCTGGTGTCCCACCTGACAGACACATTACTCTGTGGGATAAAAGTGAAAGGAAATTGGATTTTCCTCTGCTGGGGGTGCTGTTAGGATAGGCATTTATCTGTTTCTGTGTGTGTGTTCGTGTGTGTGTGTGTGTGTGTGTGTGTGTGTGTGTGTGTGTGTGTGTGTGTGTGTGTGTGTGTGTGTGTGTG
>JACXGM010010261.1:0-12190 GCA_016801145.1 Umbra pygmaea | reverse complement strand
AGGGGTAAGGCAGAGCTTTACTGGGGGCGCAAAATGGAGCAGCACTCAGACTGATAGCTCTGGGAGGGCAGCGACGGACTGACCGCCGTGACACAGCAAGTCCCCTCCTCCCTTACTTCCCAGAGGAGCCCCCCCCCCCCCGTTAAAGCGGTGCACTCTGCAGGGAACAAGTGCCGTCTGGGAGACACCGAGGCCTCTGAGACGAGGTGTGCACCACTGTGCTGGGAAGAGCTCCAGCCCTGAGCGTCTGCTAACCAGATGGAGCAAAGAGATTGGCCCAATATCTAGCGTCGTCTCTCACTGGTCCAGGGTGTCTGATAAACGCATGGCTCAGAGATTTAGAGAGGAGAGACATTGATCCAGACCTAGACAGGAAGGCTGACACTGAACACATCACCGTAATAGCACTGACGCCACCCTGCTGTGAAAACGAGTAAAGTAACTCTTGTACTTTATCAACACTAGTCACCTAATTAAGCAGTAAGGCACAAGGTGGAACGCTATATTGCCAGTACACCACAACTAAATACTACAGATCACTTGGATACAACCATGGTGAATTGGCCTTACACCAAAGCTTGGAGGAGGCTTCAGGCTATTATAAATGATGGAGTAGTTACCAATGTAATTAGAACAGTTAAAACTATTTTGTCATACTCGTGGGATCACAGTCTGACCAACTATGCCGTTAAGTAATCTTTAAAATGTTTCCTACAAGCTTATGAACTGGTTGGTTTGTACCCTGACTGTACACCGTGGGCATGACGAAAGCAACAGTCTATAATAGCATTAAGGCACCTCATGTGTTTGTGGCATATGGGAAATATACCAGGCTGTTATCCAGGCATTTGGCTTTGCCTCATGACCAGTGGCCATTAACTAGACCCCATTGTGGCTTATTGCTTAAACTAAGGACAAGTCTGAGGTTCTTGAAACCGGCCTGGAAGTAGCAAGACAATTCAGAAGTGTAATTATAATTAGTACTAAGAAACAGTTTTTTGTGGTGAAGTGACATCAACAAGAAAAATAACAGTGTTCCGGTCTTTCTCAGACTGAAGTCTGCAACAATACTTTTCTTTTCAACACTGTTTCTTATAATAAAGTAAAACAAAACTGATGGTTGCAGACCGGCTGCTTAGTAAAACCTGGTAAAAAAGTATTTACATTTCAGTCGTCACAAAATGTTTTTACAGATACCCGGCCTAAAACTCCAAAAAGCGAGCAACAAAAATGTTGATACACAGTGGCTAGAAACAACTACCTAGTAGATGGAACGTAGGAAGAAACCTAGAGAGGGTCTGGACTCAAGGGGGTGGCCAGTCCTCTGGCTGTACCAAGTGGGGATCAGTGTTCAATCAGTGTTGGTTTGTATAAAGCAATGCACGTCTTCCATAGGATAAAGCCTTGCTGGTTTGGAAAACATTGTATTGTTTCTCTGTAAGCTTGTTGATCAATGTTAAAACTCAGCAACAGTCTTCACTTCTCGAGTCCTGCACACTTGTCTTTGACTTGGTATTCAGCGTTGAGAGGGTTTCTTTCACCGGGCTTTATACAACCATTTATCTGGAGAGAGATGTAATTACAGAACTGTAGCCTCATCCTGGATGAGCTGTTTGTTATGTCATCATTACCTTCAAGCCACCAACCAGCTTCTTTCTCTCCTCCTCTCTCTCCAGCTCTCATTTTTCTCTCTGTCCCTCTCTCCTTCTATCCTCCCTCAGTCTCAGTCTCTCCATCTCACGTCTCTACTTGTCTTCAGTGCTCCCAACCTCCCTCCTACTCTCTCCCTTAGTCTCTCTCTCTCCTATCAGCTCTCCTCCTTTTCTCTATTTGTCTCTTGCTCCCTCTCTTTCTCTCCGTCTCCTCTCCTTGTCACCTCCTCTCTCTCTCCTCGTCTCCTCTCCACACCGAGGCATTATTACCTCTCTCATTTATATGCAAAGGAGGGCTTCTGAATTAAAACCAAATTGTTTAACATCAAACACTCAGCAGATTAATTAAATCTCAATGCTGGTAGATGATCTTCGTGCAGTTGGTGAAAAGAAAACTGTGGCTGAGGTGCTACAGTAAAGTAAACCAAGCGAAGAAACTGGACATTTTATGAAGTTCTCCAGGTTTTGAAGCCCAGGGTTGTGCTGAGTGTGTGGCTGTGTGCACCATGACCCTGCTGGATACACTACCTTCTTGTATGCGATCCAGTCGAACACCCGGTCGATGTCTGCGGCCTCGTACACGTCCTGGGAGATGGGGTGGGAGCTGGCTAGCCCATCCAGCAGCATCACTTCATGGAGAACGTCCGTCAGGAACCGCTGCTTCTCCTGGTCACGGTCAGAGGTCAGAGGTTAAAGCTCAGGAAAGGTCAAGGATGCAAGTGCAAGTCCGAGTGGTGTTAGTCAATACTGGAGCCAAATAACAATGAGGTATCCAGCTCGACAGGAAAAGAGATACCAGTGTAATATATTTTTAATAAGCTCAGGTGTTGGTGAAGCTGCAACCTGAGAGGATAGTGAGCGGAGCTTACTTAGAATGACGGAGAATAATTCCCATCTGCAGAAGATTCCATTAATCCATTCATTAATATTACAACATCAATACGACATGGGAGCTGAGGTAACTAATACCCAGAATTGTACAGAAATAAACTCCTTAAGGATCAAGTGAACCTACATTGCATAATCTACACCTCACTTCTCACACACCTACCCCCACACACCCGCTTCGCCCTATGCCCTCCTTTTCCTCAACCCACCAGTCAGCGGTAGAAAGAAAGACAGCAGCCTTCTGGGTAGTTAAAGGCTAATTTGTTATGGAAATGAGATTCCCTGACACGTCAGAAGGAACAAGCAAAATGTCGATGTCTTCTGGTGGGTAACTTATGGGCCAGGGGGGGAGAGAGAGACAAACAGGGAGTGATGGATCATGATGTGTGCATAACGACATTTGACTTTAGTCTCTCTGTTCCAGTCTGTGGTGGGAGGATGGTGGGGTGTGCTCTTGTTTGGGTTAGAAATCCAATGTCATCCTGACAGAGGATGAAGATGCTTAGAGATGCAACGTTATCCTAATGCAGAATTGGGAAGGTAAGAAATGCTACATCAGCCTGATCAAATAATATGGTAGGTTAAAAATGTTGTCATTCTGATAGAGGTTTAAAAAGGTCCCCTCCTCGACAACAGGGTTGGAAGGTTTGTAACAGTGCCCCCTCCTGGACAACGGGGTTAGTGAGGCAAGGCTCACAACAGCACCGTTCCTTGTTCTGTGTCAGGTTTTGTGTTCCGGTCAATCATGTCATCAGCTCACTATCCACCTAGAGTATACTGTTTATCTCTCTGTTTCACTGTCAAATGGATACAGCTGTTGTCATTCATCCCATTAGTGTCTGTATTTCATTATCTGTGTTTGTTTGGTTAATTGTCGTTCATTGTCTCATTGCTACAGATGAGGTGTTTTTTAGGTGTAGTTCTGTTGTTTGCTGAATATGTTTTTGACTCACTGTAGTCGTTTTGCGATGAAAGTGTTTCGCGTATTGAACACAGTTTAATTTATCATCACGTTTTGTCTCTGCCTGCTCCCTGCACCCTGACTATTACGCTACAGAATGAACAACCAGAAAGGAAGAGACAACGAAAAAGGAGGCACTACAAACTGGCACAGGAAGAAGCAGGCATGTTACGACGCGGTAGGGGATGACCCTTACTTCGTTGAGCTGGACAATGTAATCATAGACGAGAGCTACTGGCTCAGGACCCACGCACCACAGCAGGCATAGTCTGGCTACCCCCAACAAAACCAGGGACTGTTGCCCTGGTTTCCCAAACGATTTTTGGGGGGGTGGCTACAATGGGCAAGCGCAGCAAGCTTGGGTGGAGGACAGTGAGGAGGAGCAGGAGCAAAGACCCTGGGCAGAGGACGGCAAGGAAGAAGAGGACCTGGTATGCACGTCAGTGCCAGTGGCTCCGCCCTCCATGGCCTGCTTGAAACGTATTAGAGCCCGTGCCGGAGAACCAGCCAGGCATGCCTCACCCAGGGGCACTGCCCCCTGCAACCGAGGATGGGGATCCGCCCCCTACACCTAGTGCGGTGTCGGCCGCACTGCCCCTTCCACCGATGCTGGCCACACCACAACCTGCGGCCGAGTCTGGGGATCCGCCCCCAATGTAACGGCCACGGGATCCGCCCCCTGCAACCGAGGAAGGGGCTCTGCCCCCCTCGCATCTCAGGGAACCTCGCCACTGCCGCGTAGACCGGGGCTTCGCCCCTGTCCCTTTGAGTTTCACTGTCAAACGGACACAGTTGTAGTCACTCATTTCATTAGTGTCTGTATTTCATTATCTGTGGTTGTTTGATTAATTGTCGTTCATTGTGTTATTGTTTCGCATGTTTAGTTGTGTAGTGCATGTCCTTTACTTTTTGTAGTACAATTTAAGTTTTGAATCATCATAGTCTATTTTGTTTTTGTCACAGCGTTTGTCAGTATTAAAAGACTGATTCACTTCGCAGTTCTCTGTTTACTCTTCGCTACTCACCACAACTTTACAAGGTTAGAAATATTATGTAATCTTGATAGTGGTTTAGGAAGGTTTGAAATATATGTAATCTTGATAGAGGTTTAGGAAGGTTTGAAATATATGTAATCTTGATAGAGGTTTAGGAAGGTTTGAAATATATGTAATCTTGATAGAGGTTTAGGAAGGTTTGAAATATTAGATCATTCTGATAGAAAATTAACAAGGTTAGACATTCAATTTTATCCTGATGTAGAATTAGAAAGCAGCAAATTGTCAGTCGGTTAGCGCTTTTTTCATTTCAAATAATTAATGACACTTGCCAGAGAATGATGTTCTGCATGACAGATTCCAGAGTACATCTCTGCAGGGCTATTATTATTCCTTTATACTGAACAACCTTATATCCCTCTGAATGGGAGTTCAGTTATAATGTACAGTAGATCATGGTGAATGTCTGTCTTTTATACCTTAGTGTCGTCATCTCATTAGCACACAGGAGCTGAGCAGTCGAGACACCAACATTGGTCACTATTCATTTCCAGTTATTTTATGAAAGAAGTGTGTGTTATTTGAACACAAGGTTTCAACAACATATTCCTCGAGCTCCAGTCTTTATTCTAGTTTCTACAGTAATAATAGCGTACACCACAGCACATTTTCTTCATATTAGGCAGAATTATTGTAACATGGTATAATACTGAGGTAAAAACCCATTGTAATACCAATATAAAATAACAAAATTTGGAAACCATAATGATGTCAAATTGAACTATGTTTATTAATGCAGAATAAAAATACCATAAAAACACAGACTTCGTAATAAAATGAAGTTAGTGATGTCTAGAATATGATTATTTAGTGCCATCTAAACAAGCCTCAATGGAACAATATCGAAACAAAACAGCTCTCCAACGGCTCTGAAATACATATAACATTTGGAGTCATCATTATTCCAAACAACACTAAAAAAATCTTGGACGGAATGACTTCCAAAAGAAATGTTCACAATTCAAGGTAGGCATCAGTTACCCTTGGAAGGTACAATGCACAAGAACAAATTGTTTTGCAGCCTTTGAAAGCCTTTTCTATAGTAATCAATAGTCTTTTGAGGGCAATATTGAAGGGGGCCACTGTGACCAGATGGAAGAATACCAATGTATCTGTCCCAAAGGCCCCCTAGTGCTGTAGTGGAGGGTAGTGTGGTAGAATAGGACTGGGACACGGCCAAAACCACGTAAGGGGCTTCATGCAGTCAACTGCCAAATTACAACAATCAACCGTTATGGCCAAACGGCAGTTAAGTTACGCCTGAGAATCATTTCGGGGTTGAAAATCTGCCTATATTCTTGACTGAAAAAAAGAGGCTATGAATAGTAAGGGAAAGACACAGCAAGAGAGACGAAGACCGACAGATAGAATGAGGCAGATACACTTCCCCAGATGCTGAGGATGCCATACAAGTCCCACAACTGTACTATTAAATGAGTGACATTAAGAGGCCTCTCCATCTGGCCCATATGTGACTTCAACAGGAGGTATCAGGCTTATGGCCATCCACATTCCTCAAAACACCTCTGTAGCACATCTGTCACCCCTGTCTGGAACATGATTATACGCACATAGGCACACACGCACACGCACACACGCGCACACACAGGCGCACACACAGGCGCACACACAGGCGCACACACGGACGCACACATGGACGCACACACACAAGCACACACACAAGCACGCACACACGCACGCACACACGCACGCACACACGCACGCAAACACGCGCGCACGCGCGCACGCGCGCACGCGCGCACACGCGCACACACACACACACACACACACACACACACACACACACACACACACACACACACACACACACACACACACACACACACACACACACACTTAGCATAGGTAATATGGAGAAGCCATAACATTCACCTTTTTGGTACAATGCCTCAACCAGAAGACGAAAAGTGTTGCAGGAATCTTGTAATTTATGTAAAATATTGACTAAAAACACATACGAGCAAAATCAGTCAGGTTGAAGAACTTCAGATTTCCTGCTTACTGGGGAATCTTCTAACTGGGTTTTATGTAAAAAATAGGTATGTTTTAAGTATTATTGTAACAATACCCACCAATCCAAAAATTATCCAGAAATATGTGAGCGTTAAAATATGAAATCTCAATGGCTCTGAATGATGACATATTTTCCATCCTCTATATTTACTGTAGCCCTGGATGAAATAAAGGAATGTTCATGAAGTCAAAACTAATGGTCAGGATAAACCAAAGAGATCGATGTATCATATCAATGGAATAAACCCAGACTGAGAAATCATCACTGATCATTTCCACTGATCACGGAAAGGCACAGATGGATCAGTGGTTTGGGAGTCAGACTTGTAGCGGGAAGGTTGCCGGTTCGATTCCTGACTGTGACAAATGTCTTAGTTGCCAAATGTGTAACCTCCCACGCGTGCATCAACTGAAGATTTCCATGTTGAATGTCACATTGTGATACTAATTAGACAGATGGATACGTGTGATTCATGGAACAATGACTTTGACCATTCTGCACTCGTGGTGGAGCTGATGAGACCATTGGGATTTGAACATGGTAAATTGGGAGGGGAGAAAAAAACGGGGTCAAATTCCCCCTACAAAAACAAGTGTTGTTATGACTGCAATGATTGTATGGTTGGAAAAGATTCTAGGCTTGGAACCCTGGGATATGAATATGTCCTGTTTTGTAATGCTAATTAGGTATTTTTCTAAGATAAAAAGGAACAGATATGAGCACTTATTTCCAAGATCTGTTGCCTCCAGACTCTGGGAGAGAGCTGGTCCGTGTCTCTGTGCCTTTCTCTCTGTCTTTCCCTGTGACTCTTTGCATCATATTCATCATTGACAAAGAGTCTACAATTACTGAGTGACATTTAGAACACGGCTGTTGTGATCTAGATCAAACTGGTTTTGAAGCACTGGCTGCTCTGGGCTGTTTAGATAGGAATGGAAAAGACAAAAAGTATTGTTTACATTTATTGTTTTATAGAAATAATAGGACTGTAATTATACTAAAGCCAACCATCTACAAGTGATGTAATCACCACCAAGTAATTTCACATCATTTTGATGATTGAATTAACAGATGATTAATTAATTGATTGAATTAATTGCTGACCCTTTCAAAACAATATTAACTGCATTCTTACTTTGTGACTGTTCTAATGTACACCAGGAATGCAAAATCAATAATCAGAACTGTTCACCCTTCAATACTAATAGATTGACGGGAATTTGAATAAGACTGTTTTTGGAAATACTAACATTTCATTATAATGTTTCAAGAGGTTACCAATTACCTGCCGGTGCTACACTTGTTAAAGTGTGCTGTCTGAAATCCAACAAAAGGTATATAAATTAATAAAACCCTAAAAATATGCATACCTGCCATCCTTTCATAAACTCAAGTTTGTGAAATGCCATCTGTCATTCTAAAAAGGTATGGAAGAAAAACACACTTTAATGTGTTTTCGTGTCAAGACAGAAAACATCTGTTAGTATAAGCAAATCAGAAAAAGGTTTTGATTTAATTTAATTATTCAATTTGGACTTCTCATTAAAAGTAAACTGCTACGGAAAGTATCTGAAAAGACACAATCTATGCTTAAATATCATGAAAATCTGAATTGCTGAATACCTCTGAAGATATAAGAAATGTAACTGTTATCCATATTAATGGTTATATGTGTCGCACGACTCACAGCAGGTCTAGCCTAGTCTACATCAATACAGGAATTCAGAATGAGTGTCTGCACTCAGGATCGAATGAATAGGAGCTGATGTGAGCGAGTGAACAAGTTTCTTTGTGGGAAACAAATGGAATCTATTTGTAGAACCATGTCGATGCATTTCGTCACGCTTAGCGCAATGCTAGTGTGAAATGTTGATATTGAAGGAGATATTTTATGGTTTGTATTCCTAAGTGTGAATGTAGGGGATACTCTCATTCTCAACGTCGGCGTCACGCTGTTATAAGATCATACAGGAGAACATTTTAGGCCATTAGTGCAATAATGGTGCCGTGTAATGGTACAGTACAGTACAGTCCAGCGTGTTGCACCAAGTGTCAAGTGGCTTCTTGGCCAGGATTTGAGACATGAGTCTTTAACAAGCTTCCCACAGGGACTGGAGCCACTTTCATTTCAAACGCTGCTGCCATATCTACTGAGATATAATCAGTGTAAATTACTACCGCAATGCAAGATTTATGTGGCCTGTCACTGTTCAGATATCAACATCTCATGGAAATAAATTGGAAATGTATCGAACAAACTGTTTTCCATATCAACGCGAGTACATCTCCTTTTGGAAACTTGGTAGGGAACCCAAAGCGACTTTTCGCATACGGCACTTTGTCGGTTGTTCCACGCACCAAAGTCTCCGTGACAGATTTGTTTATCGGAGCTGAAAGAGCATGAAGGGTTTGGCACTTTAACAATGATTAATACAGAAAAAATTGTTCTAATTTAGATTCAAGGCGTTCCGATTGAAAGGTTGAAGCTGGAACCCAGAGGTTTATCATACTGGGTGTAAACAGTTTGGCATGCTAATAATGTAACACGACGGTATTCTGTTAAGCAATAACAGTCCGATCATTTGGTTTTGGTCTTTGTACAAATGGCATCAGATTCATTAGAATGTGCAAATGTTTCAGTGCTTGGCTAAGATTAGAAATCAATGATAAGTAAGACTTGCACAGAAATGCTGGGTGGTTAATAAAGCAGTTATGATGCATTTGCTAGACATTGTACTAATTAGGTGTCTTCGGAGAACCACTAAGATCTTACCATGTTCCATTTAGGAAACAGAAAGTCCGTTCCAACATATTCAAAGTAGTGAGCAAATCCTTCTTTCAGCCAGACATCTTCCCACCACACCGGCGTTACCAGGTCCCCAAACCACTGAAACAAAAGAAATTAAACACACCTTAGTTTACTGTGATTGTCTGCTGTGGTTTTGTGTGACTATTAACCTTAATGCAAGAGCCGACTAGCTTGTGCTCATTATATCTCGTTCTGATTAGATACCGGTGCTCTACTGTATATCCTCACTCCAACTCAAATCCAAATGTTCCACCTGGGGTTTGGTGTTGTACAGTATTTAATCTGTTTTAGAAGGTGTGCATATACCTTTTTTTGCACTGCATTACCCAACACGGATCTACATAGAAAAAAACATTTTCCATCAGACACAAAGCTGTTTAAACCTGATCAATAAAGTCACGTCCGTCTGTGTGTCTGACACACTTCTAGCGAACACAAAGTAAATGTCTTATTCAAACGTACTACTTTCAAACAGGATGATATAAGGGAAAGGTAGAAAAGGTTATTGTGGGAAATAAAAAAAGAAAATAACACTATTAGTCATTCAGACCTCCGAGGTGTTTAACCTCACAGAATGTTGTAAACACTTGAATACCTAAATAAAGAGCTGGCAGTGAAACGGCTGGTCCTCCGTTCCCAAATGGCACCCTGTAAGCACACTGCTAAACCGGAGTATCAGTCAGCATGTATTGTAAGAAGAAGTAGAGTGGGATTTGGGATACATTCTAGGAATCTTTATCACTATATTAGCAATTTAAGGACACGTTTCAAAATGTGAGGTGGGGTGTCTGATCCACCCTCTTACGACCAAATAACCCAGACAGGCCAGAGCATTAGAAACACTTGTAATAATATTCAGCCATGGCAGCTAACGCCATCTTTGTCACTGGTTGGATCAGGATGGGCCAGGCGAACATGGGATATGGCTGGGAGTCTGCTACTCTCTCTCTGCTGGTTGTTGAATCAAATCTCCCCCGTCGGAGGATAAGCAAATCTTTCAAAGCATCTGTTATGGGGTTACGATGAAAGTCTTATGTAGGTTTTACAAGAGCTCTGTGCAAGAACTATAACAGGGCTGGGAAGTGTAACTTTGGCTATCGGTAATGCCAGGAATTACTGTTGATTTGTTGGTTGTTTGTTTGGTTAGCAATCTAGGTCACCAGACACACAATGCATAAGACCACCTTAACATGTTGTCACTCGCCTCAACCTTGACATAGATACAAAGAGAAGATCAATTTGATCAAGACGCTTTTTCCCTTTTCTGTGGAACTGTATACCGGGACAACAATTCGCCTCCCAGTTCTTAAATATTCATAGCGTAAAGTAAGCCAATGTCCGTTTCCACGATTGTGATGTCCTCTCCTTGATCCACTGGAGCAAAAATGTGATAGAGGGACTTAAAAGAATGTAATACTGGTAATTATATTCAATTGAGTGAGATTTAGATAAGACATCAAAGCCCAAGATGATACAAACCATTATATTGTTCTCGAGTGACAAATCTAGCACCCACACATACTGGAATAGTAGAGTGGTATAACTAACAAACTGACATAAATTGTTTTTATTCCTGTAATAAGTAATTATTTTTTATTATTATTTCTTGACAGATTTTGCTATGATCCAGTGTCATGTAAATGTCTGATATACAGCCCATCTTCCAAGGGGTTTATTCTGTAAGAATATCCCAACAGTGCTGATTCATTCTGCGAGTTGAATATCAATGAAGAGACAGGGAACGCCACATCCTGTCCAATTACGGACTTATGTAAAGATTTTGAAAAACTGAGATAGTAATTGAAAGCAGGCAAACTGAGATGAAGAAGACATTGAGGGAACAGCAAGGCAGCGACACATCAAGGCACGCGAGATATAGCCTTTTGAATTATGAGTTCGTTATATGAACTTGGACAATGGCGAACTTTTCATGAAGACATTAGCCCATGGAAGTTCTAGCCCGAGTGCTAGTCTGTTTGTTACATCATTTCCTGTCAACTGTCAGTGGTTTGATGGAGAAAAAACAGATCTGGGACTAGGCTAGGGTTCCTTATACCTCCACCATTCACAGAACTCCACTGTGTTGGATGCATTGCATTTTTGAATGCGTATAAACTGACAAGAGTAAACAAAGAAAATAAACACGCAGTGTTCACTTCCACACCTTGAATAATTGAATATCACATCAAAGCAGATGTCTGTAGGCTCAGCATCCACATCGTTTTGCTCAGGGACAACTTTGGGAAGCAGCGCCGAGTGCTATGCTGTGTTTTGTTGACCTACTACAAGGGTCAAAGGTGACATTTCTGACCCCCCCACACAGGTCAGGTAAACAACGTATTGTTTTGACCCCTACGCCAACACATCTTCTATTACTATGCATGATTCTAATTATCTAAAGATATATGCTTTTACTGGCATACTGCCAGGTAGCAACTGTTACTGAGTTTATTCTTTGAAGTTACTGGACGTCTAGTATATGTAATGTGGTGGTGGGTGTGTGTGCAGGGAGGCAGTTATCGTCTCATTACCAGCCCACGCAGGAACACAGGAACATGGGATAACAAAACTCATTAGAGGAGAACTACCAGAGCCCAGAAGAAACAGCAGAGACGCCGTTCACCTGCTAGCACAGCAACATCCAGCTCACACAGAGAACCTGCTAGTTATCGCTACAATTCTAATGATTCAACAATTTCACACACACGGCTAGCTTACTGACTGTCACCACACACACCACACCCACACACACACACACACACACACACCCACACACACCCACACACCCAC
>JACXGM010010260.1:5348-26573 GCA_016801145.1 Umbra pygmaea | reverse complement strand
AGAACCACCGATTCAGCCCAACAGCAGGTGTTGTATTGCTACAGTGGTTTTACATATGAGTACTGGGGTCCGTTCTTTGTACGTCGCTAACTCAGTTAGCTGGATTTGATTGTTGACGATTTGGCATGATCTTGGATTGTTTGGTTCTTCGACGCTCATCCTGGACTTGCTGTCAGAGCAACAGGTGCGTAAAAAAACCTGCTCGGGAGCAGGCTTATTTCGTGTAAACATGATTAGATCACAGATTGTGTTAACCGAAATGGGGTTCACAGCCCTAGTAAAACAAAGTATATTTAAAGTATACTCCAGTATTATACTTCTAGTATACTTATGTTTAACCATAAATGTGTATTTAATATATTTAAGTATATTTGAAGTATACTTTCAAAATATACCAAAATAATATATTAGAAGTTTATTTATGATAAATAAAATACATTTCAAGTACAACGAAGTATACTTTTTTGCTTCGGAGTGAAAAATTCGCAGGTAAGTTACTATTACGTTTTTAATATTTTAGATAAATAATATGATATCCTATTAAGAAAAGGATTTGAATCAAACCCAGCTAGCACAGAGCTGGCGGTGGGACGCCGGTGGTTACAGCTGACGGTACGATAGCTTTTTGCTCATCATTTAATGGGCGGTCCTTCGGCAACAGTGTTGGAGGCTGAGTGGTCCACCGGCGGGTGAGCAGAGTTTTAGACAGAGATCCTCCGGGAATCCTACGCACTCATACTGTTGTTCCAGTTAGTCCATCAGCTGCGCATGGGCTATATACTAGGTTAGTGTTATGTTCTGGATTTCTATTTCTAATGAAAAGTATTTTAGTAACTATGTAGAAAATTGGTTACAACAACACTTAAATACAATACAAACACATTTACATTTATATTGAAATTCAAAATTGAATTCAGTTATATAATATATAACTGAATTCAATTATATATTATATAACTGAATTCAGTTATATAATATATAATATATATTAAATAAATAAATAAATAAATCTTTTTTCATTTTAGACAATACGTCAAGGTCCAAAACGCTGCCGGTGGACCTCTTGGTCGGCACTCGGCAGTGGACCTCCTGTTACACGATGAGCAAACCGCCGGGCAGACAACCAACTCTGCCTCAAGGGAAAAATAAAAATATCAAGATGACTGTATTACAGGATTTTATTCTGCGCCTAACAAAAGTGATTTTTTCCCATTATACAAGTAATTAGGGCGGGATCCGGCTTGGTGACATGAGGGGCTATGCCTCCAGGCAGTATTTCATGACACCATTCCCTGACCCAAACTCCGGACCACAAACCCGTTACAACGCAGCCATGTGGTGGAGGTGCAGCCTGATGATGACTGCAGCCAGTGCACTTGGACCAACCAAGTGGCAGAGCTGCACGGGACAGAATTGTGGAACACCATTTTTTATTTGTGTTTTGAAAAAACAAAGATAAACAACAGATTAAACGAATAATAAAAGACAATACATTATGCTTAGCTCCTTGAGCTTTATTTAAATTATTCTTTGTAAAGAAAAGCCAGTGATAGTCATCTTTTGCCTGCAATAAGAGATATTGTTATGCAAGGTCAGAAATAGTACTCTGTATTGGCGCTGACATTTAGTAATTATATTTAAATTATGTATTTATTAAAATAAAAGAATACTGTAATAAGTAGCCTAACAAATGTAACAAAGCATAGCATGGTGACCACTTATGCATTTAATTTGTCTGTTAGTTTTTGGCAGCCCTTTCTCCTGGCTTTTGCAGACTTTGAGGTTTTCCCTTGAGTTTTAATCAAACTTTCATATTCCTCGTAACCGTCAATCAATAACCGTTGCTCTGCTGCGGAGAAAAACTGGGCGTGCTCTTTGGCCATGATGAGCAGCCAATAGCAGTGTTGCTGATCAGCGTTTCTACTATCGATACATCTCCCCTTTTATGCCAAGGTGTGTACGCGAAATCATCTCAGATCACTCAATCCAGCGATACTAATCGTAAACGTCAGGTGTGTTCGAAGAACCAAATTAGCCAGATCATGATTAGCCCGATGAAGTCATCTTGGATGTGTCATTTGATCTCGGATGTATTAAGCGACGTACGAAGAACGGACCCCTGTTCTAGCTCAGTTTTGATTTTGGAGACTTTTACAATGAACATTAACATAGCTAGATAGCTAGTTAGCCTGTGAACCCATTTGTGACGAAACGACAAATAGTAACTACAGAACTGTAACGTGGATTAGTTAGTACAGGCTACCTGAGTATGTTGATGTCCTGACGAGAGGTCTTATCCAAACTGGAGCATCATAGCCCAGCCACTTCTCTGGGAAACGGTGATCTTCAGTCGGCCTCTTGTCAACAAAGTGATATGAACACACATAGGGTCGTTTTGGTGGTTTCTTTAAGTTGAGTGCTTTGAGCCAAAGCCGAAGAACCTCGTCGTCTTTAGGTGGTGTGTGCAAATCATAAATCGCAGAACTGCACTCGCTTCGTAAATGTGGTCTGTAGGAGGCTAATCAAAACACTGCTGCTGTAGGTTTTCGTTTCTGCCAATTCTTGTGACATCCTCTCACTGAACATAAAAATCCTGATTTAAGGAAAACCATTTCACAAAAAGTTTTGTTATGTAATCACAATATATATTGTGATTATATAGTTAATCAGAAATGTAAATGCAAGCTGAGAATTAATGGTTGAAAGCGGTAACCGGAAGTTTTACACATATCTCTAACAACTTTCGCCCAGATTAACGTTGAAAATAAGGTGAATACAGTGACAATAACTTCTTCATTTATTGGTTGATGTATTACTATTTTTTATGAAAATGTGAACTGTAACTAAATTATTTTTGTATTTCAATAAATAAATAAAAACAGTGGATCTTCCGTTCCCCCTCCAGCGCCACCTCCCCTTTCCCGTCATACAGTTTATGTGCACCGCACTTTTTCAGCAAGTACGGGGCTCCTGCAGCTTGAGCGGGCAGTAGTATGTTCCTGCACAACCGGAGGCTGCAGATTTAGGACCCCAGTTCTAGGACCCTAGTTTTTTGTGTTGACGCTTGAAACGTACACATTAATAACCGTCCAGTGACTGTCTATAGACTTTTACTAATTTAGAGGTTTATGTTAATTTAAATAAATGTTATAGACAGTGGAACGTTAGACAGTGAAATCATGTCCACTACGGATTAAAATATGACATTCAGTTGGGCTTCACTCTTAACTCAGTAGCATGTAAATGTAACCTAGTAATTTTTGGGTTCGTAGTTAGTATGATTATATGGAAATGAAACACGGACACAATCTGGAATCACCACTTGTATTCACTTCACCGAACTCAACTAGCCCCGTTCACAACGTAACCCTTACGTAAGTCTCACACCTACGGCAACCCCCAGCGGACAAACCTTGCTTTACAGTGGAGCATTCAAGTCTGTCACATAAATATATTTTAGATGGGCTTAACACATAGAGCACTGGTGTCAAACCGGTTCCATGGAGGGCCTAGTGTATGCAGGTTTTTGCTTTTACCTTGTACCGGGCTGATTTGAGTAGGTCACTAATTGGTTAGGATCTCCCCTCACCTGGCAGTCTAGGTCTTAATTGGGCTCTTTTTGAAGGGAAAGACCAAAAACCAGCATGCACTAGGCCCTCTGTGGAACCAGTTTGACACCTGTGACATAGAGGCTTAACAGCAAGGTTTCAGAGTGGTTAAACATGCAATATGTAATTTTTGGCCGCCAGGGGGCTCTCAATCAAAACAATAGCAAAAGATGTACTTGGATGACGTCGGGAGGTTGCGTGGGATCATGGGTTTTGTTATCGTCGTCAATGACAACCTTCCAATCTAGCGTCTCCGGCAGAAAAAATAGGCTAGTTCACTGACAAAGTAATATATTGTTAAAAAATTATAACTTTATTCACTTTATGTTTGGCGGCTCCCTGGAACTTAGAACAACTAGAGCAGTCACAGGTTTTATGACGCCATTTACGGGCGACAAAATGAAACGTCCCGTGTCTTCGAATTATATTACAAATTTCTCTGGATTTGAAAGTTAGTATAAACATTTAGGATAATGTAAGTACACAACTAAGAAATATATATATGTATAGTGATGTTTGCTTTTAATGCAAAGTATGTATTTTGTTATTGTTTTGATTGATATTACATATTGTACCTTTAAGGTTAGAGTAAGGTTTATGGATGTAATAATATAAAGTAAAAATCGCCTGTCTGTTTCACGCTGCAATCTAGACACAGAAAACCGGGGTCCTGAAATTGCGGTCCTAGAACTGCGGTCCTAAAACTGCAGCCTCCGGTTGTGCAGAAATACCCTTCTCGGAGCGGGCGCCAATTCCCCACACAGTGAAATGATAGATAATAGAAAACCAATCCGCATCGCAGAGGATATTTTTTAAGTGCTTGTGGCGCCCCCACGTGTCATCAAAAATGCCTCCCAAAAACTGCTACTGCAGTTTTCTCAAGTACTTTTCTCAAGTAAATGTCCACCGCTGAACATAACAAAATGTGTAAAAAGTGAAGTGCTGTGAATACTTTCCGGATATATATATATTCACTGGCCACTTCATTAGGTATAGTACACCTTGCTAGTACCAGGTTTGAACCCCCTTTGCCTTTATAACTGTCTTAGTTTTTCATGACACAGATTCAACAAGGTTCTGGAAACATTGACCATGTCTACATGCCTAAATGCGTTTACTTCCTGCTACATTATTGGCTGATTAGATATTTGCATTAACGAGCAGTTGAACAGGTGTACCTAATGGCCAGTAAGCGTATTTACAGAAATGTTTTTTATTTTATTTTTATATATATTTACAGTATATACCCATTCAATGGGTCCCATTGCAACTTAAAGAATAAAACGTCTAAATACTCATTGACTTTAGATGAACTGTCATACACTTTTAAGCATCATATGAAATATCTATTCTCATCTATTTGCCATCTTCGGAAAACAGACTTGACCAGTCAAACCACAAACTCTGTGCTATGTGAGCTGAACTGTGAGCAAATTGTGTTTGATTTCAGTTCGCATTGCCAGCTGTAAAGCTGGATTCACACCAGAAACAGCAAAAAATCCCTGTACGGCATCGTAATGCAGACACACTTGTACACCGCAATCAACATCGTAATCAATCTTCCGCATTTACGAGATGGTGGGCAACATTGCATAGAACTGTCCTCCTCCTTTGAGGCGACTGACCGGAGCTGTTTTCAGTTTAGTGTTCATTGACAATACGATAACTATCTACTGAGCTGTCAAAGCTTTTCTTGCAAAAAAACCCATAGGTGAAAGCGACATATTAGCTCTTACTCGGTGGTAAATCAACTTCCTGTTCTGGCACCGTACGGCAAAGTACCGCACAAGTTGGATAATTTCAACTCTTGCGACAGAGCCGCCGCACAGCATTCAAACTTTGCCGGTTCCGGTAGATTTGCCGCAGTGCTGTGCATTGCTTCCTATTGAAATGAATGGACTTCTGACGCAATGCAACCAGTTAAGTCTTGCTCATTGATCTGCGTGAATGACCGCAAAACCTCTTGCTATGGAAGATTGCCATGGAAGATTTATTTTTACTTCATCCATGCCCACACAACTAGCGTTATAAGGTAATTATCAGTTCGCACTAAAACTGGGCACATTTGATTAGCATGAAAACATATCCCAGAAAACGGTTGACTCAGAACCAATGTGTTATTAACCCCTAGGTTCATTTTGCGCCGGAGTTGTCCTTTAATAATACAGAAAAGAGATGTGACACAATTTTTTTATTACATTAAGTAATATGCAGAAACCTCCATATGCTTCTCTGGTAGCTAAACTAAACAACGCTAACCTTTGGATGAATGTTAGTTAAGGTGGGCTGAATATTGGCTAAATGTTAGCTAATCTAAGCTATCTGCTGTGCAAATATTATTTTAGCTAATTTGGGCTAACTATTGGGTAAAGATTAGCTAAGCTGTGATCTGTCCTTTTCTAGCTCGGCCTTCTTTAAAAAAATTATTTGGCTCAGTTAGTCATAATGGTTTGATAGTAATTGTATTCAGCCCTCATGGAAGCTTAAATAAGGTAACTGTTGTTTGAAGGTTGTCTGAAGCTATTTTATAAATTATGTCTAATTGAATGCCTGAACCTGCTTGGAAATCTGCCCAGCATGTCAAGCTCAACCTTGACAAGACAGATCTGCTCTTCCCTCAGGGAAAGGCCTGCCCATTGTAGGACCTGTCCTTGTCCCCATACAAGAACAGAATAATGGACTGACCCTGTCATCTTGAGGTCCCCACCTAGCTATCTTACTATAAATGCACTAACTGTAAACTGCTTTGGATTATGCTGCTAAATGACTTAAATGTGCATGTAAATGCTGACTGAAGCTAAGATAATCCAGCCATTTAGCTAAAGTTCTTTTCGAAGCTAAACTAAAATTACCGTGAGCTGCTGCTCGCCTGGAAGCTAAAATAATCTAACTGTAAGCTAAAGCTTTCATGAAAGCTAAGCTAACCAAACAGCTCTACTGCCCTTCTTCAGCCAGACGTTCAGTAGTCTATTTAAATCAGTCCAATGCTCCCAGGCTGTCAGGAGATGACGGAGGAAGTCGTGGATGAAGAAGCAACATTAACCATTTTTAGGAACACCCCCCGTGCTATCCCGTCCCCACCAGTGGAGCGTCTGTCACGGCATATGTCTGGTCTCATTATCAGAGCTGTTTGTCAGACATATGCCTTTATGTTGCCGCTCGAGTCCATCCTCTCAGACATATGCCGCCATCCGTCTCTACTCTGTGCCACCATAGAAGAAGCAGAAATAACCCTGGCAGTGAAGCAAAGTACAAGCTGTTGCTTAGTTACAGTAAGGGCTCAATTCAATCAAACCCGCTCTGTAGTATTATTTACCCAGAAGCTCTTGTTCTAATGGTCAAATTAATTTACAGATGCACTGTTAGAATTGAGAGGATCAGGGATATATACTGTCCACACGGCTGTGACAGGGTTTGAAATGATGCCAGACTAGGACGTTTTTTCGAACACTCAGTATCAGAAAGCACAGACCAGGTTCAGCAGGATTTACTGAGATAATGACTACAACCCTATACTAAAGTCAGTCCCTTGCCCTAGCAATCAAGTACTGAATTACTGACTACAGCCTTATGCTAAGATCAGCCCTAGCAATGGGAAAGTCACACTCACAGTACATTTTTATGCAATTAAATCATTATTTAAGTTGACAAGGATCTAATTCTTATTTGGAGCAACAATCCTGAGGGAATTAGGGTTACTTGCACAGCAAAATCACCAGTGTTAAGTCAACTTAAAGTAACACTCAGTGTTTATATATATATATAGTTGATTTAACACTGGTGATTTTGCTGTGTGTCCTGTTGATGGACGGAAGGACAACAAATTCACCTTGGCGACTCAAAGATTTAACGGAGGGACTTAAGCCACCAGTGAGATGCCCTATACACTGGCCACCTTTCCAGCCCGTCCAAACCTGGATTGGTGCTAGAAAGAATTTACAGTTGAATCACAAAACGTTACCTCGTTACCTCACTTGATATTGATGTATACTGTATGCTACTTGGACATCAGAGCACTCTAAATACATTTGGTCTGTTTGGAAGCCATGACAACAGCAATACAAACCCAGACAGCGGCCTGTTGGTAATAACAAGATGGTTGCCAAGAAAGTCATGCCGCCACAGACTACTTAAGAAGTCTGTCCATGTTAGAGGAGAATAACAGATTTTGCTTGTCTCTTACCCAGACAACCTGTTTAGTTGTACATGGAGCTCAGTGACCTACACTGTCTTGACTGCAAGCTATGGACGAGACGAAGCCGTATCGCGTTTTCATTCATTTATTAATCCCACTGGTCCTATTTGGTGCTAATGATGTGTGTGTGTGTCTGTGTGTGTATAGACCTGGAGAAACGGTAGATGATACCATAGCAACCTGTAATAATAATAGCCAAATGCATTAAGCAGGTTAGTGAATGTACAGGATGTCTTCTATGCATACAATGTGTTCTCTATTAGTGTATTGATTTTGTTAGGCCTTCTGTAATAAATAATTGTTTTAGCATGTACTTGTTGCTAAAGATCCTTCAATTTGATATTTGTACAAATCGAAATATCTAAACTAAAGTTAATGTCAGTGTTTGCTTTAACCCGAGGTCCTATATTATGGCATTTCAACATGACTTACATTCAAAAACCATGTAAACAGGATATTCGGTGACACTTTCCACTTGAATATATAGCAAAGATAAAGAGTACTGTTACAAGCTGTATGCCAAAGCGATCGTTCATCCAAACACAAAATAAACTTGCTTTCCTTACCTTGTAATTTGTCTATAGGCCTTTTATATCTTTATTTTGGGATCTTCACTCCTCCTTAATGTTCAATTTCACCTCTTGTCTCACCCTGCCTTGTCAGTAACTCTCCAGCAGGTGGGGGATGGTCAAGGGCACTCGCATGTTTCCTCCAAGCAAATGTTGCAAAGCCAATTATTTTCGCACTGCTCATTCTACACAGAAGCCTAGTTGGAAATGCTGTTAACAGGTCCGAACCCTGGCCACTGTAACGTAGTTGTCCAATTGACTAGATGACTTGAACAGGATTTGTTCATCAGTCATGGTATATTGCTAACTATACTCAAATCCTCTGTAAGTTTAACTAATTCTAGATATTTATGGATAATTTATTTGAGATGCGTGAAAATGTTTATATTTGCAAATAATACAACGTAATACGCGGCATGATTGCCTTATTATTCTGTCAGGGTGACGTGAGTTAAGTGGCAAAATGTCACCATGTTCTGCCGGTGAGACCGTTCTGCATATTTGACTAAAGCTACGATGAGATTTTTTTTCCATAACTAGGATATTCAGAAGATGACATGTCAGCCATGTTTCTTAATCAAAATTCTCCTCGACGTGTCTTGATTATCTCCCGCTCTGCCTATCCGTCTTCATCGCCTCACCCGGGGAGGCAGCTAACATCTGGAAGCTGACAGTCACCTTTCAGGAGTCTGTTCAGGAGAAGACCCGTGTTTGCCTTTCCTCAGGAGATTTTCACTCAACATTTGTCACCATTGGCCTTCAATCTCCCTATATAGCACACCAGATTTCTCTATTCAAAAGGAGTGCACTACAGAGGGATTAGTGTGCTGTTTAGGTCTCAAGCCTTGTCTATTCAGAGACAACTTGGCTTTGCTTCAGATAGCTCCCCCTCACAAATGCAGATTAAACATTATGACAAGTGGCATTTTGTATCAAAACTTTATTTATCAAACAAAAAGAATGCACAGTTGAATTAACAGTTCTATAAAAAAAGGAAGAGTGGACTGTTTGCTCTACAGTGCGTTACAAAACCAGCAATTGTATACAACGTTGTGGGTAGAAACAGCCAGAAGAATAATAAGACGAAGAAGAAACGGTTTTCTTACTGTTTATAATAAGGTAAGCAATAATGTCTTAATCCTTTCTTCACTTCAAATAAAAAAATGTACACTTTAATATTGCAATCACTAAATCTAATTTGGTTAACAATTCTAAAATTTGAAGATTTTTAAGAATTAATTCAAAATACATATACTTAGGATTTCTGGATAGTTCAACGTTCCAACAGTGAACCCCATCAGTTTCATTAGTAAAAATGTTGTGGGGTCTTTTATTGTATCCTGTCTTGTAACTGGTAAAAACGGTTTGTTCCTTTAGTAGGATCTTATCTTGTAACTAATACAGTATAATGTATGGCCATGATAAGCTAGGAACCACTTTACACTCTGGTTATAACCATAGGTTATCATCCATAACATGTTATAACCCTAGCCTATCATCTATAACAGGTTATAATCATAGCATAATTACACAACATGTTATAACCACAGCCTATCATCGATAACAGGTTAATAACCAAAGACTTATAACCATAGCCTATTATCCATAACAGGTTATCAACATAGCCTGTCATCCATAACGAGCCTTCAGGGAAACTTTCAGTGGCTAATCCCATAATTTTAACGGAACACTGAACTTTCATTAGTAAAACCCAATATGTCATTATCTCACAGACATAAATGCTCTCTGATCAGCACATTTGGGTAAATAAAGGTCACCTTGTCTGACTGCTAAATGGAACCCTATTCCCTATGTAGTGACCTATGTTTTACCAAAGCCAGTTACAAGCTCTAGGCTTATTGCACTACACAGGGAATAGGTTTGATTTGGGTCTTGTATCCCTTTTCCAAAAAACACCCAGAAAGCACGGTTCTAGGAGCTGTTAATCGCAAACTATCTTTTAACTTTAAACTAACTTTCCAACTTGCTGTGGATTTTTTCTTTTTTGTGACTAAGTGCTACCTTGTAAGGGTTCGATTAACTCCCTTTGGCTTTTGTTTGTTCTAATATGGATACTGGAATACCAACAAGTCTGATTTATGAATTTAAATGGGTAGAGCCTTTAAACCCCTTTAAAAAGGTAGAGCCTCTTCGAACCCCTTTAAACCGGTAGAGCCTCTTAAAACCCCTTTAAAAAGTTAGAGCCTCTTCGAACCCCTTTAAACCGGTAGAGCCTACTCAAACCCCTTTCAACCCAACTTGAATAGGTTTTTCATAATTATTTTCACCTTAGTTGAACCAATTCTCATTGTTATTTATATAAATAATAATAGGAGGAGCACTTAAATAATATATTAAATTTGATCATAAAAATTACCCACAAACCCACCCACCCCGTATCCACTGTCAATTAGTTAACCAGAAACTTTTCTTTTAATGCTCTACTTACCCATACATTAGAAAAGCCTGTTAATGTCCTAAATGGCGAGTCACTCCCTGTAGTAGACTACTTTTGTGCAAAGCATAGCTCAAAAGTAGTGCACAATATCGGGCATAGGGCACCATTTACTAGACAAACTATTTTGTCTTGCTGTAGTTGTTGTTTCCTCCATCGTAAAATACACATCTACAGCATCCAAGAAAATATAGAGCAATGTTTCTGCCTGTCTTCCTTTCAGAGAAGACTATGACGGCAGAACCCTGGCTCATTTGTTACCCTGGGTATAGGGCGAGGCAAGAAAAAGAAGCACAAATTCACGTTTTCACACAGATCTCAAATAAAGTGACCAACAAAGAGGAAAAACAAGAACAAAAAATCAAAACGTGTAGGCACATGAAATCTCATTTTTTTCTCCACAATGTAAAAAAAATAAGAGCAAAATAATAAAATATATATATTTTTATCAGAAAAAAAACAATATCACATATAAACAAGAGTACACTGATGGTTTGTTTACAAGAAAACAAACATATTGTTTTGTGATGAGTTGGTCTGATCTTTGACCATTTACAGATACCTTTTTTGGCTATACTATTTGATACCATCTCTCATTGACAACAGACATCAATAGCATACCTTGTACCATTCAGCATTTCCACTACCTTTCTGGGGTTATAATTTTCCCAGAGCGAAAGTCAGAATCCTAATATAAATCCAGATACTTGGAACACTATAATAAATTCATCGCTTCATCCTCTGTTCAATTCTCAACATGCTTTGAATGACAATGTGGTGATTTCATCTTTTTTTCTCTGGGAAAATCCATCTTTAGAGGAAGAATAGAGGCTTGGCAAGGGAGAACAGTAACCGTGGGTTACCAGAGTGAAACTCAAGAATATCGATGTCCTATTTCCATGACGATTAATGATTCAGTTATTACTTAAGTTGTATATGTTTTATTTATCCCAATGCCATATTTTGTTTAAAGGCTTAAGGTTATGTATCAATTCTCTCTGATGTATAGCAAGCCATGCAGTCTCATAAACTGAAACAAGATCACAAGCTGGATGTTACCAATTGTTCTAAAAATAGTTGTACTGTAACAGCTGACAGAACTGCTGATTGAAAAATATACTTTAAGAAATAATATGCATGTTTGTATATAAAAATGGCCCCCTGCATTAGACTTGGGAAAACAAACCCTAGGTGATCATAAATCACATTGAAGTCAGTATTTGTAAACGAAGGTCCTGTACGCTTGTTCATGAAAACCGTAACTTAAGAAACTACTGATCGTCCACATCATCAACACCATCAAAGCCATCATAATCATAATAAAGAAAACAGCGCTCATGTTAGCGCATCAATGCACAATACGTTCCGTGGTCAGATGGTGAATAAGGTTGTCAACATATCACCTTAACACAGACAAACACCATGGTTTTCCAAGAATAAATATCCGATCTTCATCCAAAATCCATCCAATTCCAGATGTACAGGTACATATTGTCTTGATTATTAGTCCAATAGGTTCCAAGACCATCTACAGCTTGACCAGAATGAGCGATCCCACGTGTTGAGGTTGTTCTAATAACATCAAAGCTATGTTTTGGCAATACCAAGTAGTTGTCTGTAGTGGTTAGGGTCGAAACACGGGGGGCAGACGCCTGGTTGATGAGCAGCAGGAATGGAAATGAGATATGGCAAACCTTCCGTAATCAGACATGGTCCTGTAAAGTCTCTTTAGTAATGAGTCGGTTCTGGGCCAACTATGTTCCTCAATGCCTGTGGAATGTTCTAGGCTGTCCCTTACATCACAGGGAGGGGTGTGTGAGATTTATTTGGACAGGTGTCTGTGTCACAGGGACACTGCATTGTAACTTGTCTCGCTTCATCGCCAGGCAACGAGGATCCACGAGAAACTTTGGTGTCTGAAAATAGTTTCCAACTTCCGAACCAAAACACCAGTAATGTACAAAAAAAATAATTATACATTGATCAACGTAAAATGTGACATTTGAAGGGAAATCACCATCGTGGAAAACATGAAAAGGAATTTCTTAATCATTTATTTTTTTAGATTCTCCTCTATCGTCATTTCAGGTAATAGTTCCTTGGTGGGGGTACAGAGAGGTCTGTTGAGGTGGCGCGGTTATGAACCTCTCTACATGCCCTGCCTTCTAGTGGCGTACTGCGGTACTGCGGTCAGTCTGTCTGTAGTGAGGCTGTGTTGATGAAGGAGTCGGGGTGGACCTCTCTGCCAGAGATGCAGGGGTTAAAAGGCAGAGCCCGTAATGGCGTTTAGTTGCTTCATTAACCCCTCTAGGCTGGCCATCTGCTCACTCAAGTCATCTTGTTCGTAAACCTAAAAGATAAAAATACAAGTCCTTTTAAGTATGGTCAAAGGCAGCATCCAGAACAGCACCCCTTCTTAAAGCAATCACAAATTGACAAATTCCTACAATGGAGCACTGCTCTGGCTATGGTGATAATGTTTTTACATTCAAGCTAATCCCAGAAGAGCAACCCCCCCCAAAAAAATAAAAAAATATTGAGAAGTAAAAATAAACAGAAACAAAGTATTTCTGATAACACTGATAGTACACCAGCTTATAGATAAATAATGTTTACGTATTTCCATTCCACATAGATTGAAATTTTCTGAGCACCGTCATAATGTGTGTTAGTTATACCAGTGTATGGGCTTAACTGGATCCAGTTATAGCTGACCTTTTCATTGTAAATAGATCCATTTAAAGCATGTATAGTTTCCACGAAACAGCATCAATATCAACCTGCTGTTAGCCTCGTTTTGGCATACCAGTGGACCGAGGAGTGATTGGTACCATATCCAATCTGACAGTGTTTTAGTGTGTTTATGTACACATACCGGTACATTCTGTATGTGTGAATGTGAGGCAGCTATCATTTGACCCCTGACCTCAACCCCTACGGCCGCGACCTCCAGGCATACAGCTAAACTGTTCCAGTAGACAATGGACCTGCCTGCCAACGTTTCTCTTGTCAAGGGCCATTTAGTGATCCATCTATGATGATACATTTTCATAGATCCACCTGGGCTGGGTTTTTACTTTTAGAGCAATCTTGGAGAGTAACCCTTGAGCACTCTACCCTAACGATTCCACCCTAAACTCTTTCACAGAAATGAGCAGATCATAGTTATAGATCAGTTATATGTTCACTTAATTTTAAATATTCAAGTTTTTCACTCAGGATCATCAAATGACCTGGATAAGGCGTAGCTTATGTATGGAGAGTTATCCATACTCTCTCAGTTGGTTAGTTAGATGGTAATACATCTGTCAGGGTGGTTGCTTTAGCTGCCCCTTGGGTGTTTTGGTACTTGTTGGTGAATCTTGCCTGGTTGGACCTGCCCAGGGTTTACTTCAGACAGGAACATATTGTCCCCCGACACCTTAATTTAGAAACCCAGTCGGCCAATTACATGTTACGAATCATAGTTAGGGACCATCATGAAACAGCCATTTCTCTTGTTAGTCGAGCTGAACCTATGAAGAAACAGCACCTTCAGGACAACATTGTGTTTGTACGTGGGCCTGCATGTGTGTGTTTTTCTAAACATCGTTCTCTGACCATTCAGCTTCATCAAACAATGCGGACACAACAAAAGGTTAATGTTCTATTTCTTCTTGCGTAAGACAGTTGTTCTGTGCCATTCTGTTAAAGGGGAAAAACACCTCTGGTCAAGGCAGTGTGGAGAACAGAAGAGCATTTCAGCAACCGTGTGGAAAACAGAAGAGCGTATCAGCAGTCTGATCGATACCAGACTATTTATTTGGAGAGACTCCCACTGACTTCATGGCTGATGAGGAAAGGCCAGATCAATGACAAACATAGCTGAGATGGATGGAGGAAGGCTGCTGACCTTTGGAGCTAGCAGCTATCTCCTCTCTCTCTCGCCCTCCTCATCCACTACCTTCATCCAAGACTAGCAGGTTCTGTGAGGTGTTATGGGCATTCTTTAAAGATTAGCATGTTCTGTTAGGTGTTCTGGTGGTTCTCTAAAGATTAGCCTGTTCTGTGAAGTGTTATGGTCGTTCTCTAAAGACTTGCAAGTTCTGTGAATTGTTATGTTACGTTCAGCCCGAACGTGGATTGAGCCTCTGGAGCAAGTGATTTCCATGTTAAGTCAATGCAAAGTTGCGTCTGGAGGTCCAGCAACGCGATAGATGCATTTGGTGCGGCACGATGGATGCGATTTTGCCTCGTTCACCCGTCCAGTTCGCGCGAAAGAGGCAAATTGAGCTTCTGGTACGATACACGTGTTATTCGTGAGTAATTTCATTCAGTGTTTTTTGTGCATTTTCACGTTTGAAGCGAATTGGCGTCTGACGCCCAAGGTGACAAATCTGAAGTTTGGCGTCTGTTCACGCCGCGTTAACCAATCAGGAGCCTGCATGCTGCTGTCACTTGGTGAAGAAACTCCCGCCCGGACTCATTCATCATGGAGGCTGATATTGGCAGTGAGCAGTAAATAGTTTGTACATATTGTACATTTTTCAGTTCATGTTATTTCATATGTTTGGCCTCAATAAATAATTTTGTAATATGACTAAACGCCTGGTGTGGTTCTAATGCACAATCTTATCACAACTTGATTTCAACTCATTTTGTATTGAATGCTATTTATTCCATATCTAAATCTAGGTTATATGAAACAATATTATTCGAATGTAAAGACAACCAACTTTAGTGTATAAGAACATAGTTTGTGTGAGAACAAAGTCACAGAACAGGTTAATTACTTTTGGAGGGTGGCTCAATCTACATCATAACAAATATAAATTAGAGATTATTTTACAGTAATAACCTGAACAAAGAAATGGCACAGACCAATAGAATTATTCAGGACATCAAAGAAGGATAGTCCTGCTCTTAGGAGCCGTTGTGGGTAAGTCATGAGGAGGACTTCAAACGCTGTCGGCTGCCACGGTACTGCTCCCTCCACCGGGAGGTGTGCCCTGAAGACATCCCTCACCCGGAGTGCCTCTCTGGAGGGGTTGTTTGCCGCAACCCGACCCAGACCTGGCAGTGGCCCCTCTCCAGCATGTCCCGCGCCCCTCAGAACAGGTGCCTCTCTCCCTTCCGAACAACTTAATTTTGCCTTGAACGCACGTCTGTTTCAATTCAAACACTCTAATTTGCTTTGGACGCGCGGGTGGATTCAAATTGTTCAAGCGTCCAACTAGACGCGATAGAAGTGAATTTGAAGCTCAATGTGCCCTCGGTCTGAATTCAGCATTATGGGCGTTCAATAAAGACTAGGCGGTTCTGTTAAGTTTTATAGTGGTTCTATAAAGACTAGCAGATTCTGTGAAGTGATATGGTGGTTCTACAAAGACTAGCAGTTTCTGTGAAGGTTTATGGTCGTTCCATAAAGACTAGCACATTCTGTAAAGTGTTATGCTGCCTAATGCTTCTGACTCCAATCCATGCCGCCTCCATGTTATTATTATAGAGATATTAATATTTAATGGCACTGTGTCTTACAATTCCCAAAGCGTTGTGTGTGTGTGTCAGTGTAAGTCTGTGTGCGTGTGTTTCTATGCTTCTAGCCTCCATTGTGTTTTGCCTGTTGTTCTCTATTCATTAGAAGTACCGGGACATGAAGCTCGGCTAGCATAATGAATTCTATTATATTTTCACATCAGAATCGGAGTAAAAGCATCGCAAGGCAGAAAGGACAAAGAAAATGGCAGACATCATGTAAATAAAAGAGATTCATGTAACGCTCATGGGAAATCTATCTGGAGACATTGTATTCAAAATGTCGGCGCATAATGACAACGGGCTCAACCCACAGAATGTATGTGTGTGTGTCTTGTGTGTGCACAATGTGTATGTGTGTAGATAACTAGTGTTTATTTACAGTATATTTTCAAATGGGTAGAGTGAAATTGTATTTATCTTTAAGGTTAATTTCCTGTAATTCCACCTGTTTTGAAATGGAGTGAGGGAACATGTTTGTCTTGAGTTGGCCAGGTGGCCTGTTTACACATTTTTAAATATTCCAATTATAGGCCAGAGACCACAGCACATAATTAAAGACAAACCCTTTCTATTCTTACACTGTAGGGGAGAGGGAAAATGTTGCAATTTTCAATAAATATACACATTTGGTCTTTCACAAGTTATAGTTTTGAGTATTGTGTGTTTTATTCAGCCCAAAACCGCATTTATTACAAAGACAGACTGAACTGATCAACCCAGGACATCGCAGAGACAGTCTGAACAGACACATCAACCCACACAGCAAAATCACCAGTGTTAAATCAACTCTGAGAGTGTTAAAGTAACACTATCAGTGTTTATATAGAACACTAAGGGCCCTATCTTACACCCAGCGCAATTGACTTTTTACACAAACGCATGTATCATTCCTATCTTACACCCGACGCATATGGGACTTTTCCCTCCACAGACGCGCGTCGGTAAATTAGGGAATGAACTTGCGTTCGTTGGGCGGTTCAGCGAAAAGATGAGGCGTGTTCCGGCGCAAACGTTCCCTGGTGCTATCTTGCAGTCACCGAAAACAATTCCGCCACTGACCAGGAAAAACCTGGTTTAAAGTCAGTGGCGTGTTATTCATATGCTATTTTAAGGGCGCATGCTTAACCATAATGTAGCGTGTGCACATCGCGCATACACTTTGTTCCTCTCATCTACACAAATGCAGCAATTCTTTATTATTGCAATAATTATTGACATAATTAGAAGGAAAAATAGTGTGCATTTTCGGTGTCCGAAAATGTGAAAAATAGGTATACATCTAGTGTACACATTTACTCAAATTATTCATAATAAATTATTTGCACTGATATACATCAACCTCAAGGGAACCCATTCAATCAACAAGTACACGTAATTTGCGATGCTAATAGTAAAATCACCCATGTCTTTTTTTTTGGCCACTTTGCCATGAGGAATCCCCCCTTGGATGGGTGGCTGTGAAGGTGACAACAGCTATCCGTTAAAGACATGGTTAATGATGACACAATTTATGATGCCAGCAAGTGCGTAAAAGGCTGTTTAATCAAAAACACACACAAACACGCAGTGTAGCCTAATTGAACGAACATTTGGCACACTGAAAATGCGCGTCAGGTGTTTGGATAGAACAGGTACACTACTCAAGTCGCAGCATTCTTTGTGGTTTGTTGTATTTTACGCAACATGTCCATGAATCATCGATGTGTTGATGACATTAATTAGGAAATATTAGAGGACTTCAGGAGACGTGATGTTGAAATGCGTGCCAGCCACCTAAATGCCCAGAAATGCAGAACGGGATTGGAAAACTTATTTGACAGAAGAGTAATCTCGGTCTAATGTTAGACTACATTGCAAAAATATTATTATGCATTCATAACCTCGTGATTTAGTGAGAGTGAGTCCAAAACATCGGAAAGTAGGCTATGTCTTGTGACATTTCTTTATTTATATTTTGAAAAAAGAAAATCAATAGAAAATCGCCGTTATAATAGCAATCCGCCATGGAACAAGCGCGCCTGCTCTTAAAGGGAATGTGAAATGAAGATCTGATTGGTTTATTGCACGTTACGCTCAAACCACACCTATGACTAATGAAGCTACTTTAGACCTACCCATTTTAGATATGCGTCGGGCGCAAGAATCGTTTATCCCGCCGGTAAAATAGCAACAGCGCCCGGGACCCTCCCACAATGTAACTTGCGTTTCGCGTTTGATACTTGCGTTTCAGATCGTTAAAATAGGGCCCTAAGAGTGTTACTGTTACACTGTCAGAGTTGAATTAACACTGGTGATTTTGCTGTGCAGGCTATTGCAAGATATGTGTTTATCTTTATCATTCTGATATTATGTTGTCCAGTGTGTCTTTGTAGCGCTGGTAACTTACGTTGGCTGAGTCTTCAGGAGGTTTCTGCCCATCCTCGCCCACCTCTGGTGCCGTTGGTACTGACACTGGTAATAGAGGTGACCTGGCCTTGCCAGCCTGGCCCAGAGATGCTGTTTTTACCGTTGATTT
Organism: Umbra pygmaea; assembly: GCA_016801145.1. Lineage (NCBI taxonomy): Eukaryota > Metazoa > Chordata > Actinopteri > Esociformes > Umbridae > Umbra > Umbra pygmaea. The sequence continues at coordinate 7,714 of JACXGM010010260.1, read as the reverse complement.
AGGAAGGCTGGCACCTGGCAACACAACGGATACAAATTCACCATTATGTCATTCAATCTGTGGACCTGTTTTAATTTGATCTGTTTAAATCTGCAACTGGGAACTCAAACACAATTCAACATTTCTGCAGTAGTCCAAGGAACATTACCAAGAACACATTTGTGTCCCAAAGTGAATATCAGAAGGCTTAGGGGCTATGTAGACCCTTTGGTGGTCCCTTCTAGCATATGCCACAACACAGACACCATTTGTGGAATGGAAGTAAAGAGTGATAAAGAGACAAGAGAGGAGAGGAGAAGGGGGGCGACAGCAGAGTGGTTTTGACAGGCAGTTGTGATGGCAAAGAGCAGATTCTGGTCCTGTCTCGCGGACTAATCGCCTTTCTGTCAAAATGCGCCGCTACCCAGGGTGGGTTTTATCTACATAATTTAACTCTGCAAATTAGACTAACACCTGCAAGGTGCTTGGAGCAGGTTTGGTAGGAGTGGCAGCTCTGGCTCGTCTGCCCCCATAATAGGACCTACTGTGAGAAGCTCTCCTGGTGGGGCTCTGTGACAGACACATGCTATGGTTCAATGGGTCACAGGAAACAACCAATCAGATGAGCAAAACCACAATCTTAGCAGGAGGAGGCAAAGCACAGCACTGTGACCCAAATGGCACCCTATTCTCCCTACAACACACTGTGGATCAGGTCCAATAGTGTACCAAGCAGGGGATAGTGTGATATTTAGGATTACGTCAACAAGTGTGAATCCAGCCACTCCCTTCTCCACAGATCACTGAGGCGAACCAAAATAGATTGGTGCGACGCTGCGGACCGTGGCTGCATCCGATGTTCCAGCGTTTTCTTTGGCACAGATTAAGGTCCTGTGAGCAGTACTTGAATGGTGTGGTAATTCTGCACATCTTACGGTGCATTGACAGTGAACACGTCCGCTGTAAACTCTAGCCTCTAACCGTTTCAGCCAATAGGCAATTGCAGCATAATGTAGACCCTTTTGGTGTGACCTACTTACAAAACCGATGAAATACCTTTGGTTTTTAAGATATGACTTAATCAACTGTAGCTTATACTGAACTGTTCAATGGAGGTTTAAACTCCATTCATTTTTTTTTTTATGTTTCTGCTTTAGGACTTTTAGAAAGTTTCTTACTTGTTCTGTAAAATCTTGGGCCAAATAGGTGGTTGTAAATTGCATATTGCATAGCAAATTGCATAGCATATTCTTAAAATAAAGCACTGCTCTTTAATTTGTAGCAATTCCTCTTTAAGTTGTGAACAAGAAAGTAGAAAAGACTCAGTATAATTATCCTATCGGCCAGTGTTAGCTTTCAAAGGGTGAGACTGTTTTTCTCTACTCTGTTGTAATCATTTAATATCTCTGAAAATGAGCAAATCATTAACCACCCGTAAAATACTGTTTTCTCGTGTATCGCACAAAAGAGACCCCCAACTCATTCTATTGTACTAATTATGAAAATGCAAACAGAACCCAGCGTTTCACTTGGTGCTTTTCTGTCTCTGAGCTGGGCTATGTTGGATGTGGAACGACCACAGTCTGATATAATGGCTTTCCCAGAATGCCCTCTGTGACACTCATTGGCTCTCAGGCCGAGGTTTAATTAGATTCTCTGTTTGCCCCATGCACACACGAACACACGCCGGCCGTCTGCCTCTTACTGAACCTTTGAGTGGCACACCATCTCCAGAAGTATCCAGAACAATCTATACATGATTAGTTATAACTAGACCCCTGCATTTTTGAGAAACTGCTAATTTTGACTGCACTCGAGCCGTCAATCGAGCAATTTTCACAACTTGCCATCTAAAAAATTTGGTTGCAACCGTTGACGGCTTCTTTTTTGTGTGTGACATGTGGTTCGATGAACCGTGTGCCGACAACAGGCAGGATTAGGGGGAGGGACCCCAAACCTTTGAACACTTTTGTATGGCCGCTTGCTTCAAATCTGCAAAGTAGTTAAAATGCTTTAAGTTCCACTTTAAGTTTATGAATTGCTGTATCTGCATCAGAACTACATAAATCTATTTTAAAGTACTGCAAATGTTTTAGAGTAATGTTAGTGTATTACAACATGTTATAAATGAGACACATGTTATAAATGAGACACATGTTATAAATGAGACACATGTTGTAAACTACATAATACAAAAACTAATACATGACTAATTGGGAAGAGCATGCAGCTGGATAACCAATGAAGGAAATTCACACACACACACACACACACACACACACACACACACACACACACACACACACACACACACACACACACACACACACACACACACACACACACACACACACACACACACACACACACACACACACACACACACA
>JACXGM010010259.1:15426-26421 GCA_016801145.1 Umbra pygmaea | reverse complement strand
ATGTTTGACAGTGGGGATGGTGTGTTCAGGGTGATGAGCTGTGTTGCTTTTACACCAAACATAACGTTTTGCATTGTTGCCAAAAAGTTCGATTTTGGTTTCATCTGACCAGAGCACCTTCTTCCACATGTTTGGTGTGTCTCCCAGGTGGCTTGTGGCAAACTTTAAACAACACTTTTTATGGATATCTTTCAGAAATTGCTTTTTTCTTGCCACTCTTCCATAAAGGCCAGATTTGTGCAGTATACGACTGATTGTTGTCCTATGGACAGACTCGCCCACCTCAGCTGTAGATCTCTGCAGTTCATCCAGAGTGATCATGGGCCTCTTGGCTGCATCTCTGATCAGTATTCTCCTTGTATAAGCTGAAAGTTTAGAGGGACGGCCGGGTCTTGGTAGATTTGCAGTGGTCTGATACTCCTTCCATTTCAATAATATCGCTTGCACAATGCTCCTTGGGATGTTTAAAGCTTGGGAAATCTTTCTGTATCCAAATCTGGCTTTGAACTTCTCCACAACAGTATCTCGGACCGGCCTGGTGTGTTCCTTGTTCTTCATGATGCTCTCTGTGCTTACAACGGACCTCTGAGACTATCACATAGCAGGTGCATTTATACGGAGACTTGATTACACACAGGTGGATTCTATTAATCATCATTAGTCATTTAGGTCAACATTGGATCATTCAGAGATCCTCACTGAACTTCTGGAGAGAGTTTGCTGCACTGAAAGTAAAGGGGCTGAATAATTTTGCTCGCCCAATTTGTCCGTTTTTTATTTGTTAAAAAAGTTTGAAATATCTAATATATATCGTTCCACTTCATGATTGTGTCCCACGTCTTGTTGCTTCTTCACAAAAAAGTACAGTTTTATATGTTTATGGTTGAAGCCTGAAATGTGGCAAAAGGTCGAAATGTTCAAGGGGGCCGAATACTTTCGCAAGGCACTGTACAACAGTGTTAAAATGCTATAAAATCTTTATCTGTTTGAGTCTGAGTATCGGAATTTGGCACACATGCTCAGGCACCAATGGCATGATATTGACTGTATGCACCTTGTGATAGAGATTTGAAATTAACAAAATGACATTGATTTATTTTTGGGGGACCACACGTTTACTCATGTCTTGTTCAATTATTGATTGGGACTATTACACAAACCCCCAAATGCGCAGACACATTTAGAGTTCACAAGTTAGAGTTTCCCCCACATAAAAGCATGATGTGGTATTCAAATTAAGTTCATGTTTATTGGCGTCAGGGCATATTAGACAGTGACACTCCACAGAAATGAGGAGCAGAGGAGAGAATAGGCAAATCCTTCATCAAGGGAATTCCCAGTTTGAGGGAGCTGGAATACTGTGATTTATTTGGATTCATTTGATAATTACACTCTAATTTATCTCCCTTAATCAGCTTTAGCAGCCAGACAGTATGAGCATTGCTTCAAATATCATTCCCTTTGCAATCAACTTCTCCTCAGCTGTAAATACACATGTTAGCAATCAATCTATGTTTAGAAAGACCAGTCCCTAGGTAAACCTAGGCAAAAAAGCATCATACTCTTGCCTGTTTACCTTCTGAATAATTCAAGCAAATTGGCTCGAGTCTCTTCATTCGGCTTCTGTTATGATGAAACCTGATTCTGTTTAACTAAAGCTTCTTTCAATCCATGTGCCATGAGCTTATAGGGTTGGTGCAGAAAGTCTTTGCCTGAAAGTGTTTTCATTAAGAAGTCAACCAATTAATATTCAAAGTTATATTTATGAAGTAGTAGCATAAACATAAATGATTTAACGTCTTTGATGATGTCAGGACCCATAATATTTCGCTCAGACTTTTTAGTACTTCTTTTATTTCATTACTATTAGACGCATGCTGGGACAATAGTATTTTAAAGCAGATCAATGTGCAGCTGTTAACAAGTGGATTACATGTCTCTAATCTCATCCTTCTAGACTCCCGTTGGAGAGCTCTTTGTGATGACAACATGTTGCCCATGGAAACCTCATCCACGGCCTCCCGGCGCCACATCCTTGTATTTGCCACCACGCGCAGTGGCTCCTCCTTCACCGGACAGTTCTTCAACCAGCACCCGGGTATTTTTTATGTGTTTGAGCCCCTTTACCATGTCCAGCAGGCCTTCACTAATTCCAGCAGCAGGCTGCGTCGTGGCCTTGATCGCCGGGCCCTGCTGGGGGCCTATAGGGACCTTCTTCTCAACCTCTACACCTGTGACGTACGCTTCTTGGAGAACTACATCCGCCCTGAGCCCCAAGATCACATCACTGGGTCATTCTTCCGCCGGAGCTCAAGCCGTGCCCTCTGCTCCCCCCCAGTGTGTCCTGAGGGTGGAGAAGGAGCCCCTGCAAGTCAACCTGATGAGAACTGGTGCCCCAAGAAGTGTGGGGCACTGAACCTTACCCTGGCTGCCATGGCGTGTATGTCCCGAGGCCATGTGGCCATCAAGACAGTGCGTGTGCCAGAGGTGGGGGACCTGCGTACTCTGACCGAGGACCCGAGGCTTGACCTAAGGATCGTCCACCTAGTGCGTGATCCCAGAGCCATCCTGGCCTCACGTATGACAGCCTTCTCTGAGCAATTCCGCACCTGGAAGATCTGGAACGCCACAGGCAGACAGCCGCGCTATTTGGACCTGTCACAGATCACAAGCACCTGCAGGGACATGGCTGAGTCAGCGGGAATGGGTCTGCAGAGGCCAGCCTGGTTACGGGGACGCTACCTCCTAGTACGCTATGAGGACCTGGCCCTAAACCCGGAGGAGAAAGCCCGGGAGATCTACAGGTTTGTGGGGATGGAGATGGACAAGAATGTGCGCTCATGGATAGCGAAGAACACCAAAAACAGTGTGCCTTCTACCTCTGAGTGGAACTACAAGTACTCCACCACTAGAGACTCCAAATCCACAGCGGAGAACTGGAGGCTGAGACTAAGTTTTGATATAGTGAGGACTCTACAGACTGTGTGCAATGACACACTCTCCCTGTTGGGCTACAGGCTGGTGCACTCAGTGACTGATCTGAGGAACATGTCCCACAGTGTGGTGGAGAGTAGGGCCTTTCAGACTCTCCTGTAACTGTGGCCATGTAAGTGGTTTACTGTAGTTTTACAAGAGCTCCATTATGATTCTGATATGTTGTCTGTATCTTCACTGAAACACAGCTCTACTGTACAAAGCTGCCGGTAGTCTAATTCTGATCTTTTTACCGTAGTTGGTCTTTTGACAAATAAGTTCAGCTATTTTGTGTGTAGTTGTGCACACCTTAGGAGTTTGACTGCCTAATGCAGTCAATGAGATGATACAATGCCCCAACTACAGAAGGTTGTTATCCCTAAATTGGAACAATTCCTCAGTCTGTCTGGGACTTTTAATAATGTTTTGTTCATACAATATTTAACATTCATTCTTAAGAACTTTCAGTGGGATTAGGATGTATTTAATTTACAGTTTGCATGTGCTTGGAAAAATGCAGTTGAAAAAAAACAGAACCCAACTGCCAGTGTGCATGCGACATTGTATTCTGGAGGGAAATCTCAGGTTTTTGATTTGTCTTAGATAAAGCTTCTTACTGTATGAGTTATTAGGCTGCCCCATTCAAAGGTCCTGACTTTGTTCTTATTTATTAATTTACAGTATGTACCGGTACCCTTCATATGAGCAGATAACTGATAACCATATTGTCCTTTACAGCTAAAATGTGGGACAAGCTGTAGTACATTATGGCCAGCTTTATAGTAGAACATACATCATCATGTTCTATTTCCAGAAAATAGTGCTAGGTTTTGTTTCATAGCATTTTAAATGCTGAAGCCAGCACTTAATAAATCTAGCTTCAAGTCACACTAATGGCGTTACGTTTTCCAAAGATATTGCTGTTGGCTAAAGATGCAGGGCCTCAATTTATGTTAACCTTGACGGGATAGAGAAGATTATTTCTGGAATTAACATGACAGTGTTTCCCTGACAAAGCATTTTTGAACATGCTCAGAATACTGCCTGGAAACAGATTAAAATGGCACAGCTAACCACAGCATGAAGATCAGAGCTTTTAGCTTCATGAAAAAGCACCACCATATCATGGAAAACATAAAAAAAAACTATCCATATCATTGAAAACATTAAAATCTTATATAGGGACACTATAGCGCTTTTTCTTAAGGAGGCCTTGCCTACATCATATTGTAAATTCATTTCAAACTTCAGACTTCGGCCGGTTTAAAGATAGGGTACTTGAATATAAGTTATCAGTGCTTTGTCTACAGTTTGTAAATTTAAAAGGTAAATCAGATTTGTCAAAATATAATGGTCTGGTTATATATTTGATATTTTGTAAATAAATAAATTTAACAAATATATTATAAATAATAATATAATAATATTATTTATTATATTATTATTATTATTTATTATTTATTATATATATATTGTAACATTTGATCAAGTTAGGCTAATTGTGATGGAATAAGTCAAACAATAGTCTTTCAAAATCTGCAAGCCAACAAGGATATTGTGGTTAGAAACATTTTATTGCTGAGCCTGGTGCTAATCAAACATATACCATTTTAATTCTCTTATCTATTTTGATTCAAACAGGTTGCAGTATGTAGCATAGCAGTTTGAGTATCTGACCTGTAAATGAACGGAGTCTAGATGGGATCCTTCAGACGGCCTCAAGGAGGCTTCCAGGTGTTTGCTGTAAATGCAGAGATGGACTGGCCAGTCTGGATTTTGGGCAGATGCCTGAGGGGCCGTCGTGGGCTGTTTGAAGAACGTGTGATTGTCACAACCGTGCGGCCCCTTCAACTGTAAACGGCCTGTATCATTTCCCTCTGCTTTCAAGCATCAATAGCAATGTCCTTGCGCTGCGTACTGCGCTGCGCACCGCCTCCCCCGGGCGGCCAGCGGGTGTAAGTTCCAGGGCCATTTTCATCCCCAGCCCGTCACTGTGTAAATGACAGTGTATTAGTCGAAGGGAAAAAAGCTCTGTTTTAAGAAAATAAAGTACACATATAGAATTTGACTTGAGAGTGGGCTGTCAGCAATTTTACTATAAAATATACCGGTAAGTCTGGATGATCGGTGATTACAGTGGGAATATACTATACAATTTACAGAGTGAATGTCTGTGTGGAGAGGAAGGGAGCCTGCTTTGAGTTCTTTACAATGCCAATACAATGTTAGCAAGCAGCATATAATGTTTCATCATATTTACAATGCCTATACAGTGTGCTAAGGGATTACTATTAAAGTGTTGAACAGCATACCCTACATCCCACTGTTGGCTTGAATCTGAGACTGAGCAGGGTGGCTTCTGGTCCTTCCTGGATGCTGCTTGAGGTAGTGTTAGTGGGGCACTTAAGAAGCTTTTCGACAATTTTTCAATATTTAGAACTTTTTAGGCCTCTAGTTTCTAAATAATGTATATTTTGCCACCCTATAGTTAAAACGGGTCCCCCCTCGGGACTTTAATTTCTCTAAAGTGTCTAGGTTTGTATTTTCTCTCTTGTTCTCCTGTGTTTAGAGGCTGTGCTCGCTCTGCAAACTCATTAGACATCAAGGTATAGCTCTGGTTTGATTGACATCTCTGTCGACGGGACGTCCTCTACTTTAGCAAACCATACGTCACAAATTTGTTGGGAATTCCCTGCCTGACGCTTGAGGGGATTGCCTGCAATGAGCTTAGGAGAAAACTTAAGGTTTCAAGCTAACTATGGTAAGATTCTACTTATGATAGACACTGTGCATAAAATATAAACAAAATACTACAGATCCATAATAAAATGGGGAATGCTAAAAATAGTGGTGCAATTACAAAAATCGCAGACCGTATCTTTAAGGATATATGCAGTATATCATATAGTCAAAGTCTTGTTTACATTTACAATGCATTTCTGGTGTCCATGCACCAAACCTTTTGAAAATAAATTCTAGTGAGGGAACTGGAGAACGGAGTCTTATGCTGTGTCACTGTGCCCATCCTGCCATTGCCAAATCTGATTGGTCAAGACACTTGCACAGCACTCTGATATAAGTTAGAGATCTATCTTTCTAAAGTTCAAAAACTATGAGGTAAATGGGTCGGAAAATGATTTAACTTTGTCCCTCTTTTAATGTGTTTTGTTAATATAAACTCATTCAAGGAAAAAAAGTGGCACTGCCACACCTGATTTAAATTGACTGAGGAAAATGTTGCCTTGTCACACATTTTTCAACAGCTCTGCAGCCAATGATCAAATTTGCTTATGTAACATCCTGTCTATCCATCTCACAGGCAAAAGAGAACACAGCTGGGGGTCTTTCCATTTGTAACTGGCCTCAGTGTCCAAACAGTGAGTGTGAAAGTGTCATCTTCAAATACAGCCCATTTGCTTATCTGTAGAAACACTCCGCGGGTTGACGTCTGTAAGTACTTTCTGAAAGAAACTCATTCGGCAACTCATTGCAGTTGGAGGTATTGATCACTTGTGATTTTCTACACTTTCACGTTCACACAAAGCAGTGTTCCCTTTTAAAGACTGAGACACTTTAGCGCCCTTGAGTGCAATAAATATCATAAATTAGCAAATCTTTCCAATATGTCAGAAATGTGTGATCTCTGATCAGTGCTTCTTACTAGTATGTATTATTGCTAGAAAGGGTTAAACAGGCCTTGTTGTAATATATGTTCAGTCAACCACACAGCTGGTTCTTTGCTGCTGACTCTGGGAACAGCGTATGCCATGAGAATCTATCTACAGAGCGAGCTAAATAGAAACAGGATTTAGGACGTGTGGGGAGAAAGTGAGGTGCTCTCTTTCTTTGAATTTAATCTGCAAGGCTACACAAGCCGGCCATAAAGCAGGGTTTATGACACCCTTAGAGAAGATTTTCACTGTCTTCTCCATCCTCTGACAAACAAAGCTATGAGTGCCCTGACTCAGCTTATCTGCTAATCACCCAGCTCGTCTGCCTTCCATAACCCCACTGAAAAACCTGGGCTAATCAAGGCTGGCCAATACCATCAGATCCAGCGCTGCGATGTAAAGCAGGGGTATTCAGCTCTTACCCTACACAGGCCAGAACCTGCTGTGTTTCTGTTCTTATGTTTAATTGCACCCACCTGGTTTCCCAAGTATATATAATCTTTGATTCGAGGGTTGTTATGAAAAAAAAGGAGTGGAACTGGTTTTGATGGCCGGAGTTGAATAGGATTGGTGTAAAGCACATGTGTCCAACCAGTTCCACGGAGGGCCTAGTGTATGCTGGTTTTTGGTCTGTCGTTTCAATAAGTGACTAATTGAGACTTAGGCTGTCAGGTAAGAAGAGATCCTAACCAATTACTGACCGTAATCAATCAGTCAGGTACAATATAATAGCGTACCAGTTTGACACCTTTGTGGAGTGTGGAGTGTGTTTGTGAGAGGGTTCATGTGACGTAGTGGGGTAAGTTGCTGCCTTGCAGGACAAACTGTGTCAGTGGTTTGAGCCTGACTATGGCTTCTCCAACTTTCCTCGAGCATGAGCATGAGGCAGCGCAAATTGGCATAGCACTGCCTGGGATTTGGGATAGATAAGTCGGATTATCTACCTTGCCACGTCCCTCTCCAGCAACTCCTTGCAAGCAGTTCAGGCGCCTGTAAATTAAATCACTGAAGTATAGTTAGTGAGTGTCAATCATCCCATACATGATGTGACTAAAGGCTTTTGTGTTGGATGAGCAGTGCGAAATGTATCAGCCGGCTTGGCGACATTTTGTTGGGTGAATGACATGGCAGGGATAGTGGGAAAAATTTGACAAGACCAGATGAAAAAAAATATTTTAAAAAGAAAAAAGTGTGTTTTTGTGTGTGAGTTCTCTTTAAACTGAGGACCTATCATGAGGACCAGTTTCAGTTCTAAAGCATTTAAGTACACAGCAAAACCACCAGTGTTAAATAAACTCTGAGAGTGTTAAAGTAACAATATCAGTGTTCTATATAAACACTGAGAGTGTTAATTTAACACTCTCAGAGTTGATTTAACACTGGTGATTTTGCTGTGTAAGGACCTTATCAGGAAGTGAAGACTTTTTGGCAGGTTCTCATATATAAAAAACAAAATGTGTTTATTTTGTTTGGGGTTAAAATTAGAATATAGGCATACATTTCATTTAGAATTTGAATTTAATGTTTGTGTTTAGGGAAAACAGATAGTACAAAATTGTCCAGATAAGAATTAGAGATTGTGTGTGCAGAGAACCATCTGCTCTTCAGAAGTGTTGATCAAATGAAGGTCAGCCTGGTGAGAGAACAAAGCTTATTGAATTTCCAGTTACAACGGTTGAGGAAACCAATGGTGAAATTTTACCTGTTCATTGGCAATGAGTAGAAATCAAAGATCAAATCACTGATAATGTTACTTATTTTAGTTCTGTAGATCTTTCTAACATTAGGCAAAATCTTGCACTTAGACTTTAAAAAGATACAGTAATATTTATTATATGATTTTAGTCATACGACAACATTAACCTCTCCTTGACATTACACAGTATTAAAAAAATTTCCCAGACACTATCAAGGTCCCAATGGTGGCGGAGTGGACAAACAGTTAGCATTTTTCATTCATGTCTGGGGGAAGTGAATGTGTCATTTTCTCAGGGATTAAGGGGGTCTTAAGAGACCATACTCAGACAGAATGAAGCCACTTTGTTGTTCTGTATCTATTCCAGGAGCCACATAGGCCCTGGGCAGGCATCCACCTTAGTAATTTTCATCACTCACACACTGTTATTTTCCCTTGATCAGAGATATACCCACCACACTCAGCCCTGTCCTGACTCTTAACCTCTTCTCAGCCAACAGAGCCCACACTGCTACACCGCAACGCCACTTCATCCACACATACGGCACTGGCCAAGAAACTCTCATGATGGATTTAAAAGGGAAGATGTGTACGTACTTGGAAATGCACACAACATGTCTAACCATGTAACAGAATATGGGGTAACACACCATAGACAATACATTGCTATCATTACTACAGTTTATCAGCATTTACCACTGGATCTTCTTGACATCGATGAGCCAGGCTTTTCATGGTGAGCAGATCAGCGTACTGAACGCGACTCCTCCGGCCAGCCACTCCAGATAGCATTGTCAGCGATACTACACAATATAAAAAGGCAGCAACATATAATCAACTCAAGCACTCACAGCCCTCCATCTCGCAGCATGAACTAAAAGCTTTCCTTTATACTGTACAGACAGAATGTAGGGCAACCATGGTAACCCACAGACAGCACATACAATGAACAACTTAAGCTAACTGTGGCTCTCTCACATCTGTCTGTGAGTGATGAATCATTAATCATTATAATCAATAAGATGGGTTCAATTGTAAAAGTTACCTTCGGTCTCAACATGACCCCTGCTAAAATAAAGACAAAATGAAAAGACAATTATCCTATCATTTAATTTGCCCATTGAAACACTTACTGCACAGTAAGGACATATGGTGATATCTAAATTGCTGTAACAACACTAGGTAAGGTTAATGAGGGATAATTCGGTCGGCATTTGTGCAAAAAATAAAACAAGGGATATATTTAGTCTTATATAACATTATAGTAATACTTCAAAGCAAGCAGGCACATACAAAGGAGCAGAGACATATACATAAAAACAGTGGTGCAGGTTATGAATCTCTGTTTGGACTACGTAAAAATATTACTGCTTCTTACACCTCTGGCTGGATTGTTTAACATTCAGTAAAAGTATCATTCAATTCAACCATGCGTGTACTTCCTGCACATTATAAGCGTAACAGTTACTTTGCTATAATTTCCAAATTAGGTTAAAGAATTACCCCATTGGGTCCTTCAGGGGTTGAAATGCGTTGATGCTTTTAGGTTAAAATTTTAAATCTGGATGATGAAAGATGCTCTCAGTCAAATAGAATAAGAGTAAACTATTTACATGCTATAGCTGCAGCTCTGTGAATATAAACTATCATGTCACTGACACACATATCAAATGCACATCGCACCAAGCATAAAGCAGGTTCTAAAGACTTCTTCTTGTCTGTGAATGTTCTCCAAACGTTCTAAGGCTGTAGAAGTGTTCAGTGTCAGTGGAATACTCCCTCATCTATCGTCTGGCAGATTTTACTGTGTGCTACTACACTAAGCTTTCCACAGAGTTATTGTACTCTGCTGGCTTGCACAACTCTTTAATTTCCTCCAGCTTGCCTTAATCAACGTCACAAGGAGGAACCTGGTTTGTTTTTATTGTTCTCTAGTAATCTGCCCAAGTTCAGTGTCTGAGCTGCTTTAGCATTCATTTGAATCATAAATAAGTCTGAATAAGTCCTTGGTCTCAGTTGAGCACTCTCAATCAGACACTTTTCATACTGCCTAAGGTCCTTGACTATAGTAACGATAAGTAGGTGTGTTTGGCAGCTGAGAAGATAAGACCTTGAGCCCTGCTGTATCTGAGAGACAGTGAGAAGGTGGTTTAGAATCACAAACTCCTGGGCCTCAAAACATCACATATGCTGCTTATGAAGCTTCATCACATCTCAAAACATGTGCAATATGCTTCACCAAAGGGTGGAGGAGGATCTGCTGCAGCAGCTACTGTTCTAATCCACAGAAGGATGTAGGCTAACTATACATTAGACTAATACTGTAACAAACTGAAGGATATAGGCTAACTATACATTAGACTAATACTGTAACAAACTGAAGGATATAGGCTAACTATACATTAGACTAATACTGTAACAAACTGAAGGATATAGGCTAACTATACATTAGACTAATACTGTAACAAACTGAAGGATATAGGCTAACTATACATTAGACTGATACTGTAACAAGCTAAAGGTAATAGGCTAACTATACATTAGACTAATACTGTAACAAACTGAAGGATATAGGCTAACTATAAATTAGACTAATACTGTAACAAACTGAAGGATATAGGCTAACTATACATTAGACTGATACTGTAACAAACT
>JACXGM010010259.1:0-15326 GCA_016801145.1 Umbra pygmaea | reverse complement strand
AATACTGTAACAAACTGAAGGCTATTGGCTTACTGTACATTAGACTGAGTCTGTATTAAATAATATAATCTTAATATATATTATACTAATATTGTAACAAAGGATATAGGCTTACTATACATTACTATAACAAACTGAAGGATATAGGCTTACTATACTTTAGACTAATACTGTAACAATCTAAAGGATATAGACTTACTGTACTTTAGGATAATACTACAACAAGCTGAAGGATATAGACTTACTATTCAATAGACTAATATTGTAACAAAGTGATTGATACAGGCTAACTATACATTAGACTGTAACACTGAAAGATATAGGCTTTCTTTTCATACTCTTTTAATATTTCTTCCTTTCTCTGCCTCTGGATAAAGGTGCACCAGAACTGTCAGCAGTTCCTCAATGAATTCCACACTACTCTCATCTTCACAGGGAAACTCATAAATAATTCACAGAAGAAGGGTGCCGAACGGAACTGAACCTAACTGAGTAAACTGCTTCTTCGACTAGCTTTACTTCCTGGTGTCATATCATATCTATAAGTATAGTGCTCATTTCAAAGTGTAAAAGGGATAGAATGCAGACAAGGTAAGGAAGATAAAGCCTTCCATAACACATATTGAACAGTAGCAATAGCAAGAGACAAAAAATCTAACAACATATATTGTACAATAGTAATATTTAGTAGTGACACACAAAACAATCTCTTTGGGTTCAGATGAGGTCATAAATATGTTTAGAATTCCATTCATATTTTTTGTGAAGGATGTCCTATTCAGGGTAAGTAGTAAAAGTACAGATTGAATTGACCTAAAGGTAACATTTGTTATTACAGCCCAATACAGAAACCAATCGAAGCTGTGTCTTGAACCTGACAGATTAAGCGCCGTCACTGCATAGTTCCTCTGCATTGGCTTCCCATATCCTCTTGGTTCCAGTCACTCAAATTTGGGCCCACCAGCACCACTGGCTAACCAATGAATGGGCTCCCCCTGACAGCAGTTTCATCTCTCTTTGTCAGAGTAATTTAATTGTATACAGTACATATAATACAGTCGTATGCAACAGTTTAGGCACCCCTGACAATTTCCATGATTTTCATGTATAAACAATTGGGTGTTTGGATCAGCCATTTCATTTTGATCTATTAAAAAACTGAAGGACACAGTAATATTTTGGTGATCAGTCTGGAGGAAGACTGGGGAGAAGGAAATGCCAAAATGCCTGAAGTCCAGTGTCAAGTACCCACAATCAGTAATGGTCTGGGGTGCCATGTCAGCTGCTGGTGTTGGTCCACTGTGTTTTATCAAGGGCAGGGTCAATGCAGCTAGCTATCAGGAGATTTTGGAGCATTTCATGCTTCCATCTGCTAAAGAGCTTCATGGAGATGAAGATTTCATTTTTCAGCACGACCTGGCACCTGCTCACAGTGCCAAAACCACTGGTAAATGGTTTACTGACCATGGTATTACTGTGCTCAACTGGCCTGCCAACTCTCTTGACCTGAACCCCATAGATAATCTGTGGGATATTGTGAAGAGGAAGTTGAGAGACGCAAGACCCAACACTCTGGATGAGCTTAAGGCCGCTATTGAAGCATCCTGGGCCTCCATCACACCTCAGCAGTGCCACAGGCTGATTGCATCCATGCCACGCCGCATTGACGCAGTCATTTCTGCAAAAGGATTCCCGACCAAGTATTGAGTACATAACTGAACATAAGTATTTGAAGGTTGACTTTTTCTTTTTTTTGTATTACAAACACTTCTTTTATTGGTCAGATAAAATATGCTAATTCTTTGAGATAGAAATTTTGGGTTTTCATGAGCTGTATGCCAAAATCATCAGTATTAAAACAATAAATGACCTGAAATATTTCAGTTGGTGTGCAATGAATCTAAAATATATGAAAGTTTAATTTTTATCATTACATTATGGAAAATAATGAACTTCATCACAATAAGCTAATTTCTTGAGAAGGACCTGTACATATACATATATATAAACACACACACACACACACACACACATATACACACTGAACAAAAATATAAACGCACGTCATTTGTTTTTGCCACCATTTATCATGAGCTGAGCTTAAAGATCTAAGACTTTTTCTATGTACACAAAAGGCCTACTTCTCTCAAATATTGTTCACAAATCTGTCTAATCTGTTTTAGTGAGCACTTATCTTTTGTAGAGATAATCCATCCACCTCACAGGTGTGGCATATCAAGATGCTGATTAGACAGCATGATTATTGCACTGGTGTGCCTTAGGCTGGCCTCAATAAAAGGCCACTCTAAAATGTGCAGTTTCATCACACAGCACAATGCCAAAGATGTGGCAAGTTGAGGGACACGCAGTGATTTAAAGCCACAACAGGTAGATTCAGCATCATGGCCAGCTCCGGAGCCTACTTATTAATTGAAGTTACATAGTGCAGCTTTAAATAATTGACCCACTTTGATACACTCCATCACTAGCTTTTTCAGATTATTTGACATTTCAGGTAAGTTCCTAGAGTGTATGAAACCTAGCTTTTAAATGTTATTATTTGTAAAATTCATAAGAAACAAACAATTAATTAGTATCTGCTTTTTTAGACTCCCAATAGTTGGTAATCAGTGTTTATATATATATATATATTATTACTAAAGTTGGCATACAGGTGAGCAAAAATAAACAAACAAAATGCACCCCACAACCTTTGTCCACCCGCACCGCCCCACCCCACAGAACAGAGCATCCCTCCCACTAGACGCTGACTCCCTCAACCTCCTCAACCCTCTCACCCAGCCCAACCCCCTCTACCAAACCTGATCCTCCCAATGCTCCACCCATGCAGATCCCCTTAAGAGAACACACACAGAACAGCACAAGACCAACATATACACACAGAAATAAAAAACAAATAAGTACTCTTTAAAAGCTAACGTCAGCACACACGTTAGGCAATGTCTCTGGAGGGACTTAAAGTATGAAATAAAAGTTGCCAGCTATTAAAACGTTTCTTGGTGGAACCCTGAAGAGAATACGTATTTATTTATTTGGATAAAACCTGGAAGAGAGAGTCCCAAAAGCCTCTCAGCTTAGGGCAGAGAAAAAACATATCAAAGGTGACACAGGGAGGTATGACATCGGTCACAAACATTGGTAAATTTCAGACAGTTTTGACTTGGAGAAGTGAACTCTATGAACCACCTCAAAATGTATAAGTTCTAGACAGGCACAAGATGTAGTTGAGCTAACTCTGTCTATAGCCTCACACCACCACTCGTCACTAAATTTAACACCCATTTCCTGCTCCAAGGCAGATTTAGTTTTGTTTGTGGAGTGTTTGTCAAAACCCATAATGCATGAATAGACCTGAGAGATTAATCCTTTCTGTTTGGGCATTAGAGTCAATAGAGCATCCCAGGCCTGATTTGGTAGATATTGTTTAGAGGCCAGATCAGGGAAACTAGAGAAAAAATCATTGTCATAAAGATCATGAAACGTTTTAATACCTGTCCTTGCACAAAGAGAAAAGAAATTGTCAATAAGAGAGAGGGATGTGTTTTTTGTCAATAGGGCCCATAACAGATGCAGAGGAGATTTCAAAACGACGCCGGAACTGGTACCAGATCTTTAGTGTGGACTGTACTACAAAGTTGCCAGTGTAGCGAGAAGGGGAGACTAGGAGAGCAGAACAAAGTAGGGCGATTTGGGCGATCTCAATACGATATTTACTCCAGAACCTGTTCGCCTGGCAACACTATATAATGCCAGCAAAAAGGACTCTGATATTTCATTTCAAAATAATAGCGCTTGTTTTAATTTGTTGCAATAATCATTGTGAATTCATTATAAAGCTAGTGAATTGTAACCAAATGCAATTATATTGTGCGTAAAGAAACAATAAGAGTATGTGATAGCTTTAGAACAATGTAAAGCCTCCAAAGATGTAGACATGTATTTTAGTATATCCAAGTAGCACCAATGATTACTTGGAGAATGCAACCAGAATGGGTGCTTTTGAAAGTTGGCCCTTCAATAGTAGTAAAGGAAATTGGGAAGTACAAGCCCTCCACTGAATTTGCATCTCTCGAGTAAAGACCTACGAACTCTGGGTACCTTTCTTCCCCAAATGAATGAAGTGACAGCCTGATTAATTGACTTGGGCAATAACATTGGATAGACTGAAAAAGGTAAAGAAATTGGGGCAAACTATTAATTTTCACAGCATTAATCTCTCCTATAACTGACAGAGGTAAATTACCCCACCTCTGAAAATCTGCCTTCAAATGAGTGAGAAAGGGCAAAGTTGGCAAAGAAGAGGGCAGATAATGAGTGAGTCACATTGAATCCAAGGTACTTGAAGACAGGGCGGTTAAGCTGAAAGGATAAATCTACCTGCTGAAGCTGCAACATGGCTGGATTGATTAGGAAGCAATCACTCTTTGGAGATTACGCTTGTAACCAGAAAAATAACCAACATTCTATAGCATGGGGAGAATGGAAGGTAAGGACGTTGCAGAGTTACATACCCAGAGCAGCGGGTCATCAGCATACAATGATAACCTATGCTTAATGGCCTGCCGCGCTACACCCTAGAAAGAGGCAGAGACCCGCAACGCTACCGAAAGGGGATTAATAGCAATGGCGAAGAGTAAGGGGGATAGAGGGCAACCCTGCCTGGTCCCATGTTCCAGGGCAAAGTAGCCAGAGTGAGTGTCATTGGTACAGAAACTAGCCCTTGGGGATGCATACAAAAGCTGGATCCAAGAGCTAAATTTGTCCCCAAATCCAAGACAGGTGCATAAATTTGGGCACCCTTGTCATTTTGTTGATTTGAATACATGTAACTACCTAGCAATGATTAATTGGAACACACAATTAGTTTGGTGAGCTCCTTAATCCTTGAACTTCATAGACAGGTGAATCCAATCATGGGAAAAGGCATTTAAAATTAATCTTATGGTGTTCCTTCTTCCTCTATCTTCAAGTTCATTGTTTTTTTGTTGTAGTTTCTCAAGTTCTGAGAGGCAGTGGACAGTGTCCGAATGGTGCCCTGCAGTGGTCCTGTGTCTGTGAAACACACACAGACATATGAGCAGGCTGAATACTTTAGCAAATCCCAAAAAATATATATTTTAAATTGCTGTAAATAGGCTATTTACCAAAAAACCAGGGACCCAAATGTGTGAGCACTAGTGGCATAATTTTATTTTAAACCCCAGCAGTGCTTTTTTAATTCTCTTTATTACCTGAGGAATATAGTACAAAAGTTTTCTAACGATCGTTAGCACAGAATATGTTACAGTCTCAAACAATGTGATCTGCTGAATCAGCACTTTCATTCAATAATACTGCAGCAAATCTAATTAGCTTTAAAGAATTCCTAGATTCATTGGCCTGAAATACATCCCGAGAATAGTAATATCAGTTGATGCTGGTTGAGGATCATCATCGATTTAGAGTCCCAGCTTTTGGTCCATGAGAATGCTAGTTATATTGATTAAGTGTCCTGCATTTTGTTTGTAGATTTAAAACCCATCGTTTGTAAATGATCCAAACAAAGATAGAATCTGTCAATGGTAACAGGTTCTCATAAAATTAAGGTCTAATTAGCACTGATAAAGGCAGAAAAATACCTTTGAGAATATCAGTATCCTGACAAGAGATAATGTTCTCTGTACCTCATGTTGCCCTCAGAAGCAAAGATACATTAACAGAGCCAAATTTGCTGTTTCATTAGATGGAAGGACCAAGAAAGCCACATCACATCTATTTGGATAGAAAGTCAATTTTAGAATGCAAGAGATTTCTTTGTACGGTAAAAGAAGGTGGGTAATTATGTCTTTACTTGTTTACTTTAAAAGAGCAGATGTACTGTAGCTAATGGGTGGTGGGCACCTATCAATTAATTCAAAGATGGAGAGACCATGCAAACCTACATACAAACACACGGTGAATACAAATAGTCTGCACCATAGAAATGGAATGATTAGAAGTGCAATTCCAATGCAAATCTATGTAGCAGAATGGTCAGAGCTCCAGCCATTTTAACATGTACCATTGCATTGCATTGATCTAGCGGCCTCCTTCCGCATTAAAACGGTTTGAGTGTTGTTACCATGACAACTAACGACAGGCACGATTTTTGTGTATTAATCGAATGACCAAGGAAAACAGTTTAATAAGGCTTCTATAGATTTAATTTCTATGGTCTGTACACACTTATGACAGCCTTTTCTCTCAGAGACAGACTCAGGATGTTCTTGCAGGAGATTATATTTTGTTAAAGCTTTTATGCAAATTATCGGTGGTAATACATTCACCTTCTGGCCTTGCACAGGCAACATACTGACTCATTACTTGACACCTCTAACTCAGAAATGTAACACCTTTTTCGGGTTCACAAACAATAAAATATCTAGCTGTACACATCGTGCCACGGAGTCCTTCTCACCCAGAACCATTAAATGAAATAATCAAGTTAAGCGGAAGATAGATCTCTGGTAGGTGCTACCAGGTTACCAGGTGCTAACCATTGTGGAGCTAGATCATTATTTTCACTGTTTCTTGTCACCGCACTTCCTCAAACTCACCTCCATTTTGAGATAGAGACTTCTGCTGGCCTTCTTGTTTTAACCAATAGGGATTTTCATGTTATTGAAAGAAATTCATCAAGCAGGCATTAAATTGATGAAATAAATATTCAAGACATTACCAATGTTGCCATTGTCTATCACTGTTGAAAATGACTGATAAAAAATGTATTACATACAGTGCCAAAGCCAAATTTTCAGTAGGCATTATTACTTCAGTGTCCTAATGATGAATTCTTCAGCTCATCCATAATTATTTATGTTTTGACTAACAATATCTGATCAATTTAATGCCACCTTGTTAAATTAATGTACAGTATGTATTTCAAATCAAAACATGTACATTTATGGGTGTTCTAAAATTGTTGATCAGTATTATTATAATACATACAGCATACACCAGCTCGGTACAGCATATACATACCATACCTACAAGGAACATACAGTACTGTAATATGTGTGAGTGTAATAATGTGTGTGATTGTCAGTGGCTGTTAAAGGCTCCTAATTCAGTGTGCTGATAGGTTACTAAAATAGTTGACATTTTGTTAAAGCATCTACTGAGGTGGGGGTGAGTGGCAGCATATGGCATGTTTAATTAGTTGAAAGCAACCCATCTTCCTCCCCATATATTCTTTGTTACACCTGGTGGTTCCCATTCCAATAGGTCTGGGATTCACAAGCAATTCCAACCCAATTCACATAGTTAAGTTCACCTTAGTGGATTAATTAGGAGGCTGCCTGGCCACCTGAGCCTTGGTATCTCTCTCACTCACACACACACACATCACATGCACACAACGCAGATCCGTAAGCTCATGTACAAACAACACAATAAAAGAGAGTGGCCTAATCAGATATGTCTTAAAATTATATTAGTAAAACAAAATGTCCTCAGTAGGACTGTGTGTCTGTTTTCATTTATCTTAAGAGGTATATTTTAGGAACTGATAAGCATTTCTGGTAAATCTTCGAAAAAAACGGGTTGACTTTGATGGACCTGAACATTAAATTGATAAAAGATTATCTATTGGCTAATAGAGGACAAACAAGCAAGTTTTTAAGAATGCTTTCAGAATGAGAGTTCTTATCAGTAATAGGATGGGGGAAAAATGATCTTGTCTCCAAGCTCTGTCCTTGCCAATAGACAAATTATATTAGGTAAGATACGGAAAATGGATGGCTCATAAACCAGCTCTTTTTAAAGTTGACTAATACTGAATATTGTGTCTGCTAGCAAGTCAAGCCTCTAGCTGTATTTTATTTCAATGTTTGTTGTAACTAGACTTGAACACTGAAATTAAATATGAATTTAATTATCTTTAAAGTAATACTATATGAAACCAGGTTAAAACCATATCACTCCTTGGGAAATTAAAAAACTAAATTATACAAAGAAAAATTGCATCTATAAACATAATAGTGTTGACATATTTATGACATGTTGGCTTTACCCAGGCCTCATTTAAAACTCATAATAGTTGCTAATGCACAAACGTGTAATCTAAAGATTAAATTATACTCTTCTTGCTCTGTAATATCAGTGGTGTTTTGATTTCCATAAAAAAACATTGAAATACATCAACATGTATGTTGAAATTATTGTTTTCATTAAATGTTTTTATTTATTAGATAACAGCAGGGCTATAATATGCAACAACAATCAAAAACAGTACTGGCAATTGATATAATACTCAGATCTAGTCTACCTTAGAAAATGATAAAGGAATAAAATAATTACATGCATGTCTGTTTTCAAGTCCACATTTTCATTAGGAAAGTGAAAAAGATTGCTATAATTCAATTGTGTGAAAAAATGAAAGAAGAAAAACAAAGTACAGTATAAAAAAGAACTGTGACATCCTAGGGCTGAAAAAGCAATATTCAACAGCATTATACACCATTAAGTCCAATGCTACACATATAAAGTCCCTTTATATAAATGGGAGCAATGAGGAAATGGAAGTGGATTATGAAAAGATAAACAATGGTCCACCACTGTTGATTGACCCCAGCAACAGTAAATTGCTGAAAAAGGTAATTTAAAATGTTCATACACTCAAACAAAGAAACTGCCATTTAGGTCATTTTGGAACGATGGCGCCATTTGCGCTTGGTATTTATGTCACTAGAACTCTACATTTAGAATTAATGGAAAGCATGTATAATTTATTTTCTATTATTTAGAAATTGTTTTTCATGTTTGCAAGGCAAAGGATGCAATTGTCATTGCAATTTGAGAAAAAAAAATAACTACTGGGTGCCCTTTGTCTGGAAACAGATTTATGTTCCTTTTTGTATAGACGGTAGAATATTGAATGGCACGGGCAAAAGCTGAGTATTATTAGCGAACTACAGGTATTGCATTTAACCACATAAAGGGGCATTGTGGTGAATTACATGATGCAAGAGGCTCTACGTCCTTTTTCAGTGACCAGCTTACGAAAGCTGTATAAACTATTTCTTGATACTTAAAAATATTTTATTTGTGACAATAATTCCCTACACTTGTTACACACAAAAGCACAGGCTGTCATGTCCAGCCCAGTGTGGGCTGGTGTGGACATGAAACAGAAATGGACTCCTTGTTTGTATATACACTCACCTAAAGGATTATTAGGAACACCCAGTCAATTTCTCATTAATGCAATTATCTACTCAACCAATCACATGGCAGTAGCTTCAATGCATGTAGGGGTGTGGTCCTGGTCAAGACTCCTGAACTCCAAACTGAATGTCAGAATGGGAAAGAAAGGTGATTTAAGCAATTTTGAGCGTGGCATGGTTGTTGGTGCCAGACGGGCCGGTCTGAGTATTTCACAATCTGCTGAGTTACTGGGATTTTCACAAACAACCATTTCTAGGGTTTACAAAGAATGGTGTGAAAAGGGAAAAAAATCCAGTATGCGGCAGTCCTGTGGGCAAAAATGCCTTGTTGATGTTAGAGGTCAGAGGAGAATCGTCCGACTGCTTCAAGCTGATAGAAGAGCAACTTTGACTGAAATAACCACTCGTTACAATCGAGGTATGCAGCAAAGCATTTTTGAAGCCACAACACGGACAACCTTGAGGCAGATGGGCTACAACAGCAGAAGACCCCACCGGGTACCACTCATCTCCACTACAAATAGGAAAAAGAGGCTACAATTTGCAAGAGCTCACCAAAATTGGACAGTTGAAAACTGTTGCCTGGTCTGATGAGTCTCGATATCTGTTGAGACATTCAGATGGTAGAGTCAGATTTTGGCGTAAACAGAATGAGAACATGGATTCATCATGCCTTGTTATCACTGTGCAGGCTGGTGGTGGTGGTGTAATGGTGTGGGGGATGTTTTCTTGGCACATTTTAGGCCCCTTCGTGCCAATTGGGCATCGTTTAAATGCCACTGCCTACCTGAGCATTGTTTCTGACCATGTCCATCCCTTTATGGCCACCATGTACCCATCCTCTGACGGCTACTTCCAGCAGGATAATGCACCATGTCACAAAGCTTGAATCATTTTAAATTGGTTTCTTGAACATGACAATGAGTTCACTGTACTAAAACGGCCCCCACAGTCACCAGATCTCAACCCAATAGAGCATCTTTCAGATGTGGTGGAATGGGAGCTTCGT
This sequence comes from Umbra pygmaea, assembly GCA_016801145.1. Taxonomy (NCBI): domain Eukaryota; kingdom Metazoa; phylum Chordata; class Actinopteri; order Esociformes; family Umbridae; genus Umbra; species Umbra pygmaea. The sequence goes on along the minus strand of JACXGM010010259.1, from coordinate 5,114 downwards.
GCCCTAGATGTGCATCCCACAAATCTCCATCAACTGCAAGATGCTATCCTATCAATATGGGCCAACATTTCTAAAGAATGCTTTCAGCACCTTGTTGAATCAATGCCACGTAGAATTAAGGCAGTTCTGAAGGCGAAAAGGGGGTCAAACACTGTATTTGTATGGTGTTCCTAATAATCCTTTAGGTGAGTGTAGATTATTGTTGATATTTGTGGGAATTTATGTTCTGTTTGTATATATGGGGTTTAATATGGGGATTTGTGTGGCGCCAAAACCCTGTTCTATGGTGTATGTTCCATGTTGATTGAGAGACCGGCTGGTCCTGATTAGAGATTGCGTCCAGCCATTCTCCTTGCTTTTTAACACCCAGTAGAACAAGGGATGGGGCGAGTCATTGAATATATTGTCACTATGTCACTATGGATTATCTGTTGCTGTGTTTGCTGTCATCCAGGGGAATTGTACTCAGAAAAGTTAATTAAATACTAGTGAATTAAGTTGTGAAAAGTATGGTATTGCTTGAGTTAAATGCGTACACTCTACGTATATTTATGTATTTTGTTTTCAGTGTCCTATGCCACTGTAAGAGCATGGTAGATGTACTGTTGTGCCTCCTGCTAAAAAGAGTAGTTGAGTTCATGCTCATGTTCTGCATCCGTTCTTGTATATTAAAAGAGCATAGAGAATATATGTTATCATTGTGCACTCACTGTACTTGTACACCTGAATCAATACTGGCTGGTAACTCCCTGGATACTTCAACATATAAATGTAAGAAATCATCAACTCCTTTCCTGGTCTCCGTCTCTCCACTACAACACCCTACACACTTGTAACACAGAGTAAATTCATAATTTAGATAAAAGACAGATCAGTGCCTTCTCATTGACAAACACTGTGGCAGGCTCCGGATCTCATAGCGTAACATTTGAATACCCTGCTATAGAGCATGGTGAGGATCAGAGTGCATACAACCAAGAATTTAGTAGTGAGACTACTGGTTTATTTTTTAGAAGGTCAGTCTGGGATATTTGCTATTCATGGAATGTTTTTTAAACCTCCCATTTAAGGCTGGATATATTTTTGTTTAAATGTGCATATATGTCAAGTAGAATCCCTATGATACCTCAGTTAGCCATGAAATTAAAAGTGTAAAAGAAAATGGTATCGATGGTATGGGGCACAAATCATCAACTATACATTGCATATAAAAAAATTTTGGGAACCCTATTTGTTTACAAAGTCACCCAGTGGATAAAAATTGCAGCCTGTATCTTTAATCCTTACTAGTGTATTTACTGGTTCATTCCAACTTTCAGCAGAGCGAAATCATTATATATTATAGATTTACATCCTTTAGATGTATAAAGACTGTTGTTCTACAGCTCCCTAAGATGAATATAGACTCTGCCATGCATGCAAAACATGAAAGCCTTCCCTTCAGTCTGTTAAACACAAAACGCCACAGGAAATTGATGGTTCTGAAAGTCAGACATGGTTTTGAAAAAGCATTTAGGTTGTGTGATGGTAAGTGTGAAATCTTATACAACATTATCATTCTTTCTGAGACAAGAATGAAACTAGTATTGAAAGAATAGTCATACATTTTGGGACCTTATTTGAGTGTACACGCGTTTCTTGAAGGAATGCAGGATATACTGGGAGAAGAGTGCAGAGGGAATTCTACCCACCAATGATGTCGTATAAAAATATCTGTGGAATTGTGACAGGACTGCAAAGTAAACGATTACCTCAGAGAAGTAGTAGACATGGTGTTATCCTTTTATTGATTAGAACGTTTTTGAGTTTTACCATGCCCTTGGTGTAGACCGCGTATTTCAAGTAAACACAAATATGAGTAAAAAATCCCTCCACTTGGCCAGCAAACCTGCTGTCAAAATCTGTGGTTCATTACCATACGGGAATTATCATGTATTTGTTTTAGCAAATACTGTCTACTTTGACACACCTTACATTCCACACAGAGGGGAAACACATCTGTAGAGCTATACCCAAATGACAAGCCTCCGGAAATTACAGCCTTCACTGTTTGCATATACATACATACATAGATACACACCCCAGGGTCTCTACATGCACTGTGCTGGGCAGAGGCTTTGTTCGTGGTACCATATGTTGCTCAAGGCTTGTTCAGCGTAATGACTGCGCGGCTCCTGCAGCGTGACCCACACCAGCCAACACGGCCACCATGACTTTGCTGGAGGAAAACCCTGCTGCTCTTTCCCAATTAGCCTACGGAGCCACTCGCTGCTCCTGAGCGAAAAGGGATTTACAGCATGTTTTCTGCAGCCTCCCACTCATAGAGGCCATTAAGTGTTGAAGTTACCCCGTAACCCTGACTGGCTGTGGGAGTGGTTGGTGTCCACTGTTACTGAGATTGATGCTGGGGGGGGGTGCAATTACCAACCAATTTTGATTTAAATGACAGTATACCCACCTTTTGTAGGGCAACAGGCGAGTTTACCCAGGTAGTTTTTGTACCACTACTTCTCCATTAATATTACATAAGGTGGGTGCAGGGCTGCCGAAAGGAATCTGTGAGTCCGGGACAAAACTCCACATTTAGGCCCCCCCTGCTATATAAAATGACTGTTCAAAAACAAAATTTGGGGCCCCCCTCAGGACTGGGCCCGGGAAAAAATTCCCAGTTGTCCCCCACGTCAGCTGTCCTGGGCAGGTGTGTTCATGTGAGGAGTGGAACGAATAGGGTTTCCGGGGATGTCTGCACAAGATGGACGCTCAGTTCAGCTCTATTATTTTTCTCCAGGGAATCGAAAACCACTACTGTATATTTGACAGACGAGTAAATTTATCATTTGAGCCACAGTTGGAAATAGGTCAGTTATTATTAGAGGATTATTGATTAAATAGAAGTAAATGAGACCTTAATGTTGTCAGGTTAGACCACGACTGAAAGAAGCCCAGATACATTTTCCCAAAACTACGGTCCTTGTATCATACTCTTTTTCCACAGAGGAGGATAATTTATTGGCTGACGTCTAGGCAATATTAGGAACTTGAATATATGTCAATTCATTGATCAATGCACCATGCACATCACACACAGGCCATTACTATAGTAGCAACAAATCCTACTTCAAAGGCAATGAGGTCAGGACATTTCCGTGTACATCTTCAGTTAATCGTAAATTTTCATTTTTATTGTACAAAACAGTATACTCATAATATCATACTTGATATATCTTCCATTTCTTTGATAAGTGTTACCACTGGAACAATGATGGTGTATTTAGATAAAATGCCATGGATATTATAAATATACTGTTTTTTGGTGGCAGCTGTGTGATCTGTACGGTATAACTATTAGTCCGTATGACAGTGGCGCTGTGTCACAGTTCTCTCCAAAAGAGATGCGTCATCCAGCTTGAATGTGCTCCATAACTAGGTTAACCCCCCAAAAAAGTCTAATCACACAGTGAATGAAGCCCCAGGCACAGTCTGATCTTTCAGGAACCCCTGACTCATTCTGTCCCAGAGATAATGTGACTGACATTTGGCAAACAAACCGCCTCATCCCCAGGGACACTACAAGGTTACACAATCCAACATCAATGACCTTGTCTACATGGACGCCTTCATACTTTGTTTAGTGGACAGAGAACACTAGTTAGCAGCAATAAGTTAGCAGCTGCTTTTTACCATCATTTGCATTTTTGATTTTTGTAATTTAGAAGGCGCTTTTATCCAGAGCAACTTAGAGTAAGTGTCTACATTTAAATGAGCCGGGTGAAACCATCACGACGTAGTGAGTGCATTCTAATCATTGAATCAGCAAAGGTTGGAGCAGTAAAGAAAGCTGTACAAATAATAAATGTAATAAACAGTTTAAAAGACAACAGACGAAAGGAGCAGTGGCCTCGGATAGAGATGTAGGTTTTTGGATGGGTAGCGACTCTGCTGTTCTAGCGTTTCCTGGAAGATGGGTCCCCCACGAAGGTGCCAGGACTAAGGTTTTGACTGCGCTGATCAGAAGCTGAATTTCTGAAAAGGCAGGATGGCCAAGACCATAGAGGGTACAGGAACAGAAGGGATGTATGGTTTGAGCATTGCCAAAACGTGGGGAGGTGAAGCTCCATAGGCAAACACCATGGCCTTGTAGCTCATACAAGCTGCAGAGGAAAACCTGGGGTATCAGGAATGAACACAATCACCCAAACAACAAACTGTTCCACCTAATGGCTCTTGGTAAAAAGGGCCAGAGCATCAACACACCAATAGACTAAGAACAGATTCTACAACCCATAAGACTACTCAATAGCTGGACTGACACATATGTCTGGGTAGATGCAATATACTATATTACCCTGTAGCTCTGCTACTACTTGTAACATCACTGTGTATATACACAAATTTATATTTTTCACTGCTGCTAATCCATTACAATTTTACCAGTGTATTTTGTGTATATTGCTGTAGCGTTGCATTGTGGTATTATACTACTCTTATTTTATTATTCTACTAGAAGCATTTCTCTATAAAGGAAAACATGTAACTGGCACAAGGGACAATTAAAATGATTACGATTCTGAATAAGTGACACACATCAGCAACATTTGCAGTAGTCCAGACATGAGATGATCAGTTCCTTGATGAGTAGGTAAGGTCATACTTTACAAACGTTTTCTGTCTTTATTCTTACTTATTGTAAAAAGGTTTCTTTCATAAAGTGCTTCCTTCATAATATATATTTTTATTGTGGAGGGAAGAAGAGGTCAAATGTCATGTCAAATGATGTACATGGTTTGAGGAAAAAACTGTTTGATTGAGAAAACATTTAGAAAACCAGTCCAAGAATATTCTACATTTCTCCAAGATATAATGTAATACAGTAATACATACTTGAATCTGTATTGGATACGCTCTATCAGTCTTTATATTAAAGCCTGCGCTACTGTGAGGATGATATTCATTCAATATTAATTTTCAATTTTTGCTTTGTAGAAACCTATAAGAAACTGTCTAGATGAAGTGAGCAGATAAAGTAGTATTTCATGGTATCGTCAGGACATGTCTGCCATTCTTGACAGTACAGCAATAGCTATTTAATAGCTATTAAAGCCAACAGGTTATCC
>JACXGM010010258.1:0-26512 GCA_016801145.1 Umbra pygmaea | reverse complement strand
TATAAAAATCCATCAAACTCACCAAAGCTGCTCATTTTTTGAAAACGAAGTCCGTCCTCCTTTCTCTTTTAAAAAGACTTGACGCGGTTGTACAGCACATCTTTGCGTTAAGTTCCAATAAAAGATCTTGCCCAGTGCTGAGAGTCGATCCTGCCCAGTCCTATATTCGCCACCAAAGCTACTTCTTCACCTCCATCTGCCATTCTGCTAAAAGTAAAAAATCTAACAATCTAAAAATTCTAAGTTTAAAGAAATCGGAAAAGGGTGTAAGCTAAGCTAGATCTTGTTCGGATGGCGAACTTTTTTTAAACATTTTTATGTTGAACTACCACTACCAAGTTGAAATCTGATTGGTTAAAAATATGACAATCAACAACATTGTCATGATGGGCTTCAACAGCAGACGGTATCCACTCGGAATTCTGAATGCCCTAGTCTAACCGGAGACAACACAGATGAAAAAATGGACAAAAGCTTTCATTTATATGAGCTGCGCTGAAAGCAAGGCAACTGAAAAGAGCGTATTGTAGCAATGAAATTACCTTATAGAATAATTTAAATGAACTTTGTAAAATATATATATTGTTAATAAAAAAATATATTCAAGAATAATATATGTTAAAAATATATTCTGACTATCTTTGGGCCTGCAGAGAAGGCTTTGCAGGCCCTGACGGCCCACCACTGGAAGTAACTGAAAATTATAAAGAATATTGTGACTATTTATACCACAAATAAATTCTAAATCATTTTGAAAGTTAACTGACGATTACAGTGAATTCAACATATCTGGGTAGTGACAGTATTCATCTCTCTAGTCTTGAACTTGAATATCAAATGTAAGCATATTTAAATTCGATGAACAATTTTGACATTACTTTTGAACATTAGTGTTTGCCTGTTTTGGGGCACCAAAAGGGGTTATGCTCAGCCAAGCCTGTACTGCAGCTGTCTTTAGCTTTTGTTTGTTTCAGCACCTTTTCCACTTCAGTCTTGTTTTCAGTATGTGAAAGACATGCTCAATTAGATTCAGAGCTGATGATTCCCTTCAATTATTGGCCTTGAAACACTACTTGCTAAGGCAGGGTCTTTGGGTTATTGTCCACATGTCGTATGAGTTCATCTGAAGAGGAAAAAATCTTTCCGAATTTTAAGAATTCATGCTGCTGATGCTCTCAACATTAAAATTTTCAAAAACGACAATGAGCTACTTTAATTTGTAACCATACGCACAGCAAATTCTCCAGTTAACAATGGGGAGTTTGAAACAACATTTTTAAAAATACCCAGTGTTATCACTTAACACTGCGTCAGTGTCTATACGAGTCCCTGACAGTGTTAAATAAGCACTGGAGGAGAATTTGCTGTGCAAGCCTAACACTGAATTTAGGCTTCCAGGCAAAGGATGTGCAAATGGTGTACATTTTGTGTTTTTGGGAGTTTGTGTTTTGGCTAAATAGATTTCGTCAGGTCACACACGTGGATTATTTCCTAGGTTTCTTAATTTTGCCTGAAAGACCGTGTGCTGTGTTTGGTTAACCCTATTGTCATTATCACCAGCCATCCCCATAGTGGTCTAGTGGTTAAGGCATCTGATTGGTGTCCGTAAGGCCCCTGGTTCAATCCCAGAACCACCAAGTGTTTTTGTACTGTCTGTGAGCAGGATAGTTAAGCCTAATTGCTCACAGGTCATTGTTGCAAATATGCAATGTTTCTTACCAAATTGTATAGTTTAATAATGGTAAGTTGTTGTTTCCCAAAGTGAAAGATTAGATACACGGGTGCACAACACATTTTGTAGATGCAAATGTTTCCTTGCGCAATACGACCTTGGTATCTCACCTTTAAAGGTATATTATTTGTCAAATTTCGAGCCACAAATACGTAACTAATCTCTTTTCCAAGTGGCTAGCTTGCGAACACTGTAAAAAATAGCGCAGAAGTTTAGAGAGGGAACCCGAGTGATGTCAGCTGCTGCAGATTGAACACATCTGTCATTAATCATATCCTCATTCAGGCTGTTCTCATTGCGATACGTTAAAAAAAAAAACACGTCCACATGTGGCGTTTCCGAAGGCAGGAAACTATGCCTCGTACATTTATGAAACGTAGAAAAATTCAGTTTACCTTAACCTAACCTTAACCATGTGGTTATTTTACTGTCCTCCCACCCCGCCTCCCCCTGTTTGGTTCTATGTCCTCCTGGGGTTTTTTGCTACTGCGTACCTAGCTCCTTGACCATAATTGTTAGTCATAAATATCATTCTGTTCATATTTTTAAAATCTGAAAAGTGATTTAAATACTAGTCATGTTTTTTTTTTGGGGCGCAGATGGCTCAGTGGGTAGGGAGTCAGACTTGTAGTCAGAAGGTTGCCAGTTCGATTCCCGACTGAGCCAAATGTTGTTGTGTCCTTGGGCAAGACACTTTACCCTAATTGCTCCCAGGTCGTTGCTGTAAATAAGAAATTGTTCTTAGTCAACTTACCTGGTTAAATAAAGGTTAAATTAAATAAAAAAAACTCACAAACCTAGCATATTATCCCTAAACTAAACATTCCCCAAGTACTTTAAATTGTACTAAACGATATGTCTATTATTGGTAGTGTTCAGGAAGAGCGGAGATTCTAGATGTAAAAAAAAATCTGATTAATTACTGCGGCAAAATCTCCATTACGTACAGTTACCGACGTCTTGCCATGAGAATGCGTTGCCTCATTAGTAGTTCAGCTGCTTCACAGGCTAGTGTGCTCACTCAGTCTGCAGCGTGTGGTTATTTTACTGTCCTCCCTCCCACCCCGCCACCCCCTGTTTGGTTCCTCCTGGGGTTTTTTGCTACTGCGTACCTAGCTATTTGACCATAATTGTTAGTCATAAATTACATTCTGTTCATATTTAAAAAATCTGAAGAGTGATTTAAATACTAGAAGCGCACTCGATCATGTCTTCAATGAAATTCCTGTTCAAATGGCAGAATACGCACTACATAGTGTAGAGAATAATTTTTCCATCTAAATTGCTTTGTCTGATTTTTTAAATATCAAGAAATACAGTTTGTACAGCTTTTGTAAGTTGTTCACTGAAAGAGAAAGCAGTTCCATTTTCACTGCGTGAAATTCTATACAGTGCACATTTAACACTACATCCATCATGTTTCACAGATTAGGAGTCCCTTGGATAATTGCCAGCTCCTTTTTTCTAAACAGTTTCATCTTCCCATTACTTTGGTACAGGTTAATCTTTGCCTCATCTTTTGATAAAACTTTTTGGGGTACTTTTTTACTAGTCATGTTACGAGCTACTGTATGTGCTCAGAGGATTATTTCTTCCTCCAAGGCCGATCAAATAAAGATATTTTCTTTATTTTAACCATGTAGGCCCATTGAGAATAACTTCTCATTTGCAATGGTGATCTGGCCAAGACAAAACAAAAAGTGCAAGGAAACAAGAAGTTACACATGAAAATTCCATATATACAAAGGTAGGTACAGTATAGTTTACTGTGCAATCAGTGCAAATTGGGTCTTGGATGGAGAGGTACATTAGTTGTAATACAAAATGGCAGTGCAAAAATAACACTTGGGTACAGTGGAGGTAACATAATGAGCATGGCTATGGAAATGGTAATGTGCAAATTATACAGGGACAGCTGTGCTAGTGAATATGTGCAAGATGCATTAAGGGTTTGACGAAGGCACTAGGGCATAAACTGGCAAAGAGAGGGGGGAGAGCCAACACGCCCAATGGTCTGACAGTAGATCTGATAATAAAACTTAAATGGTAGTGAGGGAAAAGGTGGACTGGAGCTTTAAAGACTTTTGTAGTTCATTCCAATCATGGGGAATACCACCATTTTTCTTTCGATCTGATATCAAGTAATACCATGGCTAATATCCCTGATATCAATACAGATACTGATACCTTTAAATGTGTTATTATGTACATGAAAAGTTTGTCGAAGGCCGAGCGGGGGGGCATTGACTTTGTCATATTTGTCATATGTCCATGTGTATTTCTCTGCTTGTCTGGTATTTTGTTTCTCACTTCTCAGGATTCAATAAGCTCTGTTTGATAAAAAATATAAATTAATAGGTATATTTTTTTTTAAACACCTAGTATTGTTTTTTTCACATCAGAATCGATTCCTGAAAAAAAACTTCAGTATCAGAAGTATCAATATTTTGGGATCGGTCCACCCATCCCTACTGCGTGGAGAACATTTCTCAATACCTAAAACTCAGCTGAGCAGCTACATGTACAGGATGTTTAATTCAGTTTGGTCTGAGGATGTTGTGTCCACCAACTTTACGACCAACTTTACGACAAGCCCTCTTGCTTAGCCTTTGATGTACATGATCATTAAAAAATGACAAATCACATTAGGATTGCCCATTTAACTGCTCTCGATAGATTGAATCATTCCTAAAACTATATTCACACAATAAATATCAGCAGACAATCCTTCCTTAGCTGGCTACATTATGCTACTGTCAAAACTAGCTAGATTGCTTGACATCATTTGACATAAACCACTTGTTTAACTTGTTTTATTTACGATCATGTTTTAGACATGCTACCCCTACATTTAAAGTGACTGTTATCAGAAATCAGTCTGTATATCAACATCTCAATCATGCAACTTTTGATCCGCTGTGTACAGGAGAAGCTAACATTAATCTCCTGTAAAGTGTTATAGGACTTTAACTGTTGTAATATTTAACATTGTGTAAGATTCACTGTCAGCACCATCTCATTTATTCAGCTATTTTGCTGGCTTTTTACAAGCTTAACAAATTATGTTAGCTTTCGGGATATCATCAGACTTACATGATACTTACTGTATACAGCATATACAGTATAGAAACTGCTCCACCAACGCTATCTAATTTTGATGAGTTAGGTAATTTAGGTAAGTTAGCTGCTATCTAAAATTATATTACCTTTACTACAATAATGTAGCGGTAGATTTCTTCTGTGTCATCTGCTGCTGTAAACAGCCGATCAGAAGATAGAGATGATCTATAGACTGATTTACAAATACAGTCACTTGTGTTTTGGGGGCAGTATGTCTAAATCAGTATGTCAAATAAAACACGTTATGCAAGCTGCTTCTCAGATGATTTAGTGGTATCTATGTATTCTACGTAGCTTGTGTAACATTTTTAGCTTCCGTTAGCTAGGGACAGATTGGTTGTTTGTTGATCCTAGCATTCAAATTTAGGTGGATTGGAACACAGACAGACCACATATTAAGCGTTAAGCCTTCCTGGATTGCTGGAAGCTCAGGCTTAAGTGGCCAACCTATAAAACATAGGAGATGATGATTCACAAAAGACAGCATCACATCACAATCAGATGAAATGTACTGCCTTTTTCTTCAGAGAAAACCCACAACTGATTCAAATGGAATTACGACATTATTCAAATTGAAATGTCCCTTCAATTTTTATGCTTAAATCCTATAATAGATTTTAACGTAATGATTAATTGATTTCTTTCATTGAGGGGTTGTAATGTTACGAAGGCTTTTCAGCTGCATTTTGCATGTATTCACAGTCTTAACCAATGACTGGCTGCTAATGGCACCTATTCCGTTATGATATTATGGAATTATTTGGAATATTTGTGCAGATTTTAAATAGTTTATGTTTTGTATGGTTGTTTTTCAAAGGCACCCAACAGTGTGCTTGCTATTTTGCCCCGTTTTTGAGGTAATTCCTGTCCTAGACTGGACATTCATATTTAGGTTCCTGCTCTGAAGTCAGACAAACTCACAAAATGTTGGGAGGGAATAATTTATTGCCCAAGTGGAGGGAAGAATACTAACAGTAAACAACATTAGCTGTTTGGCGTTGGTCTTAGCCGGTCAGATTTGACATTTATCTGCTTCTTGACATTTCATTATTTCTGTAAAAGTTTTTCGTTTTCGAGGGGCCCCATGTGGCGTAGTGGGCTAAGTCGCTGCATTGCAGGAAAGTCTATGTCATGATAGTCAGTGGTTCAAGCCTGACTATGGGTTCTCTGACTTTCCCCAGACCTCCTACATGAGGCAGTTGAAATTGACATAGCCTTGCCCAGGATTTGGGGTAGATAAGTCAAATTGTCTACATTGCCGCAACGCTACCCAGCTACTCCTTGTGTGCAGATCGGGGGCCTGTAAATTCAATCGTGGAAGTATAGTTGGTGAGCGTAATCATCCCATGCATGAGCTGACTAAAGGTTGGATGGATCTGTGTTGGAAAAGCAGTAAAATAAGTATCGTGGATGGGCAGCATGTGGTTGGATGAATCATGTGCGTGCCCCTCCCCATCCCACATCTGTCCAATGAGATGCAGGGCTGCCAACAAGGCAGGATTAGAGGGACTTGGGAGGAGAAAAAAATGGGGTTGGGGTGGAGAAGAAGTGTTTTGTATTATATGTTTGATTTTTATTTGGTCATGCTTGCGGACATGATCGAACAGTTTATTCTTTCTAGCATAGTGCTTTATCTAAATTGCAGCCTCAAACCTGCTACGGATTGTGTATATACACTACATACTGTAGCAAAAGGAATCAGGACACCTGGTCGTCGAACATCTTATCCAAAACCGTGGACATTAAAACTCAAATAGGAGTTGCTTTATAAGTTGGCTTGGCTGAAGGGTCTCTTTAGGACTAATGAAATGGTCAAGAATGTGTGAAACCTCGAGGCAATGGGTCATGCAAAACAGATTTGACTGTTAAGTTTGTGGTCAAAATCAATCATCATGGAGCAAAAGGTGACCTTAGCATAAAATGATTGCATTTTATATCTAGTTTACTATTTAGAAAATAGCTGCATTTCCTTTACACAGACTACCAATAACAATAGTTTTAAATAACAAAACTAGCAATTAAACCAAAGACATTAACAGAATATCATAGGGAAATAAATGGAATTTCCAGGATAAATACAAAGTGATACTTTCAGATTGAGAGAAAAGCCATATTGACCTACGGGATGATATAAGTGGCTTCCCCTTCTTAGCCATTACATACATCACTCAATGGTCAGGCCATGTCATCTGTGTCAGAAACCTTCTCATCAACTGACAGATTGCAATGTGTTTACCTGATATGTAATATACATATCCAGGTGTTGAACAATATGTCAGTCATGCACAACGAATAAACAGCACATAATAGGGATGGAGGAAAGGCAAAACCTGCAAAATGGATAATGTAAACCCAGAACAAAACACACTATCCTCCCTTGTGACCAATTAAAAAACTCACAACCCTCCCTAATGTTGCTGCCATACAAACAGAGAAAAAGATGTATATTATTCTAACCAAGGGCAATGTTTCTTCATGTAGTCTAATTCTATTCTATTGCAGTGAATGCCTTAATCAATAGAGCTGGAAATACTGTGATCATACAAGACTAATAATATAAGCAATGGAGTAATGGCATTATAGCCTATCATGACAAATGGCTGCTTAACTGGTTTGAACATAGAAATAAATCCTGTTATTCTCATATATGACATTCTATACCTGTGAGTGAGTATAGGAAAGTGTATACTGCTTGAACACATTGTGTGTTTAACCAGTCAATCTATTTTCAGATAAACCTGAAGTGAAGATTGTTCAGGGGTTTCCTGAGGGATTAACAAGAGAAGGAGAAAATCTTGAGCTGACGTGCATAGCTAAAGGGAAACCACAGTGAGTATCCATCCATTCACACATCTCATTTAACACTATTTAACAGTACAGCACTCTGTATTTAAAAATATCAAGCTAGACAGCGACGTGACACTTCCTGGCTTCCTGTATCCCATATCTGCCAGGTAAGGCACTCCCCTAACCTTTCTAATTCATTGTAGCATTTAAATGTTACCAATTGCTAGTGTGTTTCGTGAAATGCATCATTAGACAGGACCTGCCAATGGCTCTTTCACACTAATGTAAGATATGACCTTTAAAGAAAGATTTTGTATATTGACGGGCGTCAGGCACCCTCTGACTGATGCAACTGGTATTTGTGTCCTCCAGGCCCCATCAGATCAGCTGGCTCAGAGTAGACGATGATGTGCCGTCTCACACCGTGATCACCGGATCTGACCTCTTCATCGAAAACCTTAACAAGTCATACAATGGCACGTACCGCTGTATGGCTTCCAATGCAGTGGGTGTGGCCTACGATGACTATATTCTCTTTGTATATGGTAATTACCATTATACTACTCTTTATTTGTATTTTCTCTTTACATATACAATTAAAGCACATATACAGTGCTTTAATTTTAAAATGTTCATCTGGTATGGATGAGATGTGCTGGAATGCATTGCAAAAAAGGAAATGTCACTGTCCAAATACTTGACATTCACCTAGGCCAGATGGTCGTTGTTGAAAATATATTATGTTATGCTCTCAGTGTTTACAGATGTGTGAATATTATGTGCTGCCATTTGACAGTGGTGGACAATAGAATTAGATTTTGGCTCCATTGAAATGTTTCATTTGTCAGTTCACTGATGACTAGTTTCTCTGTGTGAATCTGTTAGATACCCATATGATGTTACTCAGAGATCCTTATCTGAATTTAATTGCTCTAGGAATATGCAGATATTTGTTTGTCCCTTCTGCTCATCTCCTAAATGAAAGTATACATATTGTATGTAATTTAGTGGTTAGTAGTACAAATCAGTTGGTGGGTCAATTCTAAAGATTAAAATTAACAACTGCCAACCATCAAATGCAGGTACATTTTCCTAATGGTGGGTAGATCAGCCACTTATTTGGGTAGACAACAAGCAAAAATGTTTTTATATCACAAAAAACTTAGTCATCCAAAATTTATTAAGACACATGTCACAAGGTCAATGAATGATTGGTATTTTGACCCGTTGTAACGATTGCAGTGTGGCTGTGGAGATGGAGGGAGACCAAAGGCAGGAATATGCTTGTACACAGAAAAATTACCATTGTTAAATGAACTGTGAAAGTGTTTCTTTAATCAACACTCTCAGAGTTGATTTAACACTGGTGATTTTGCTGTATAGTTTAATTATCGAATCGTAAGCTTCCCGACAGGTGAAAACAGGACAACAACATAAAAGAGGATGGCACAACTTCAAGTGACACTATACTGTGCACTCATTTGCGACACAGAACGCAATAGTTTCTAACTGGCAATCAGGGATGTACTGGGACAAAAATTTGGCCCGGGACTTTGGGAGGGAGCAGCCGGTGGGGGGCGCCACTGTCCGTTGACACACGCACGCTGTATCTGTTGCTCCTCGCGTCCGTCACTCACCATCTCGGTTTCTACATAGCTCATCTAAACATAGAGATTACCAAGGAACTCTCTCTCTCTCAATTTCGCCGCCCATTTCTCTATTATCTCCACCACCACTTTATTTCGTAATGACATTTTCAGTTTTCTCTGTGTGTAACCAATGTTTCAAAACTGTCTGTGTATCTTCGGAAAAAGGAATTGTCAGCCGAGGGTCAGGCTGAGCCAATCAGATTTAACAAAAAAGCGGAAATGTCTTGGGACATTATTAAACTTGGCCAGTCTGATGGCCGGGCCTGCGAATGCGACTGTCAACTGTTTTATTATGTCCAGGACTGTAACTTGCCGACCGGCCGTCAAATTAAAATATGACGGCCCGAAATAGAACGGCCGTTTTGGGAAAACTCACGAACCTCTTGATGGCCAGTCCGCCCCTGCTGGAAATATGCTAATCTACCCTTAAATGTATAGTATACTTACTCTCGCAGTACGTGGCGAGGTCACATTGTAGAGGGTCCGTAATATATACACTGTCGAGAAAACCGAACGATAGCAACCACTCGTTACAAACAAACAATGAACCGTGCCTTACTTTCATTCACCCGGACTAATATAAGGACTGATCCACCATGTAATTAGAAGCAATCAGTCACTACCAGCACCAGGTGAACGAGAGAAACGCGCCACATTTACATTCATCAACCTAACCGTAAACCCTCAGTGCATCGCAATGGCAATGTGAATGAAACACAAATATAATAGAATAAACAGCGATAATCATATATATGTCTATATAAGGTGTCCATGTCACAGTTCATTTTCTGCCAAAACAACATTGTTTATGTCATCAGATCATTCTCTTTTTGCACACGTAGCATTAAACCAAGACCCCGTTTACACGTACATGGTTATTTTGAAAAACTGAGACATTTGCCTTTGTTTGTGCTCTTTGTTTACTCGCAAACGGAGAATTCGCCTCTGAAAACTATTCTTTCTAAAAACTCCAGCCAAAGTGGAGGTTTTGGAAAACTCTGTTTGCATGTAAACTGAGAAAAACTGAGATTTAGGCAGCCGACGTCCCAGTATGCAACTTGCACCTGCGCCAAAAGTGCGACCTATGTTTACGTTTTCATTTGGCTATTTTCGGGAATCTGATTGGCTAACATGGGCTTCAGATTTTTGGCATGCTCTTGATGGCATATACACAGGTTTGTGTAAACAAACTTTTCTGAAAACGGACAGATGTGCATGATGTTATTTTTTTTTAAATGGCGAGCGTAAAATGTCAGTTTATGGAAATAGCCGGCCATGTGTAAATGTAGCCGAAATAGCTCCACCTATTTAAACAGAGTTAATTCGGCTATGGGTTCCCAACCCTGGAAACGTGCCCAATACTAGCTGTACCTAGTGATGGGCATTCGATGCAATTCAAAAATGACTTTTATTTGGAACTAAATAATTTAACTGCCCATCACTAGCTGCACCTATCTGGGTGACAAATAGGTTTCCAATTAACTGCACATATTTGTTAGAGATAAGAGGTCAGATATAGGCACTTTGATATTTGAGTTTTCTAAGCAACTGTGTGTCATAGAGGCTAAATGGCCTGAATTCCAGGTGCATTTGTCACAACAACTGCTAAATTATTTGATGTGTCTGAAAAACCATGACAGCCAAACATGGACCAATTGCATTAGCAAAGAGGAACAGTGGTTGCAAGTCATGTGCATCACTTATGCTAATAATAGTCCAATCCTATTCAGAGTGTCATTATATGACTGAACTCATAATTGATGCAACATTCACTCATTAGATGCATTCACACTTTCATCCGATGTAACTGTCATAAAGTCTCTTCGGGACAAGTTTTGAGGAAAGCAGCTGCACTGTAGCTATTTTGTGTTTGTAATTTGAGTACTTTTGAACAATACACAGCTTTCATTTCTAAATACGGTATATTTTGGTTCAATGAGCTTGAGAGAAATTAAAACACATTATACTTGCCAGGACAGGAGACCAACATTTTATGTCATTTCATATATTTGATTTATCTTGTTTTGTCTTTTACTTTCAAACTTGTTTTGGCTCATTAGTTTGATTGGGAATGGTGGGCTGATAATTAATATTTAAATCCCCTCTCTCATGCATAATCAGCTTCTGTAATATGTGAACATGTACTGTCCTTCTCATGTATTATACCTGTTACAGTTTACAGTCACATTTAAGTCATTTAGCTGACACTCTTATACAGAGCGACTTACAGTGAACAGAGACATCCCCCTGGAGCAACATAGGGTAAAGTGCCTTGCTCAAGGGCACAAAGACATTTGGCACAGTCCTGAATCAAACCTGCAACCTTCCGAAGATAAGCCTGACTCCTAAACCACTGAGCCGTCTGACCACATTTGTGTGGTCCAACTTCTCCGTGCTCAACAGAGATATTGTCAGGAAAAACGATAGTACATACCAAGATGAGGCCTGGTGTATTTTGTGAAGCAGAAAACATGCTTTAGCGTACAGAACATGTGTATATGTCTTTGGGCAGAGTGAAATATCCTGACATGTACAGAAATAGATTCCAAGAGTACTGGTTTTTCTATTCTTGTAGTTCAATCTGTGGTCTACTGAGATTCTATAGTGTTTAAAATAATATTACTATTCTAACAGTATCATCATTTTCTTTTGTATATCCAGTTTTTAGAAAGAGATTATTTCTTAACCCGAGCTGAGCACTGCTGTGCCAGGAAGCCAGTTTTGAACTGTTATAATGTTAGCTCATTGAGATTCAGTGCAAGTAGCCAAGCCACCTCACACACAGAACATAGAGCACAGGGGGGTTTACTGATCCACCTTTGGGGACCAGGGATCTGCGTTGAACTGTTCGAAAAGTATCACTTTTCAATTCGATATCAGCCTATTTGAAATACACGTTTGCTTTTTCTGCTTTATCATTCACAGCCTACAGTGCTTCTTGTGTCCTCATTTCAGTCTTCTCATTTTGCTAACTTGTAAACTATGTCATTTTGTTCTTGCATTAATGAACTCGTACACTGCTTGTTAACAGTATCATGTGACAAATTACAGTGTCTATGTTGTGTTGAGTCACTATGAGCTGCTGTAACAGCTTGAATACGCCATGGAAATAATTATATGAGTCTCTGGAACACGTCTGGAAGGATGGAAGGCTATTATTCCAGAAGATAGTACCTTATTTGGTGTTTTTATTATGTTGTGGGCAGGGCTGTCTATAATCTGTTGGTCGAATATCTCCCATAGGTGTTCAGTTGGGTTGAGATCTGTTGACTGCATGGTCCATAACTTATTATTCACATTACTGTCATACTCATCAAACTACTCATTGACTCCCCATGGCCTGTGGATATTCTCTACTGTATACTAATTTATTTATGTGTTTAGGATCAAGTCTTTGTCCAATAGTAAGTGTGATAGCCAAGGGCGTAGGAGTGATTTTGATAGTGGGGGGGTCAAAATGTGAATTTTTTGCAAAATGTTTCAATTATTTGGGGGGGACGTGCTCCAACACCCCTGTTGATAACAACCACAGAGGTGACATCTTTGTATGTGTGTCTCTAGGTGAAGCAACCTGCTTTGTGGGATTTTCTGCCTACATTATGTTTTTTTTTTGGTACTGGTAGGCACTGAAGAAGCCCATACATATCTAGTATTGTAAATCACAGATGATTTCTCCAGTTCTTAGTACGTTCCTGTTTGTGAGCCTGCATTCAAGAGCTACCGAGAGAAGTTCATGGGATTGTCGTTGATGAGGTTTTTCTAACATACAAAATGTAAGTGTACTGGAGCTGGTTCCATAGAATAATATTGAATGTGGTATTTCTGCTAACATTACTGTAGCTAGCTACTATAGCACATTGTAACCATTTTGTGGCTTGTCGGTTTGATTGCTAAAGGTCGATCCAATCACATTCAAATTAATATTGATCAACGCATTGGATACACCCATTGTCCCAAAGGATTTGATTCTTCAGACTGCCACACCCATATCTGTGTAGCGTTTAAAAGCAAGCTAGTGGACTTAAGCATGACTGCAAGTCTAGTCTATAATGTAGGTTCACGTAGGAAAATATGATCTTGTTGTAGACAGTATAGTGAAAGAAATTCACGTTTTGAATGGATAATGGATTAATTGCAGGATATTGTTGTTTGAATGCTATTGACAGAGGCATTTTTGCAGAACCAAAACAGTGACAACCTCTGTCAAACACTAAAAACATTATGGAAACTCTAGCTGCCAATTAATGAAGTGCTACTCACAATTACTTTCTATAGTTTTTTTACTCACAATTACTTAACTCTTACTGATACTTACTAAATACTTACCAAGAATTAAATGGGACAGAGTATTGTTTGCATCCTCTATGTTGGTTGTTTTCAGAAAAATGCAGCTGTGGGGTTGTTTTACATGTAATGTGCCAAAATGTGCTAACCAGTTGGGCTCTGACTAAACTTCACTCACTTCACAAGTGACCTGGTGCTTTAACTCACACATACTGGCTGTTGGCAGGAGAACAATGTTTTCTTTTCCTCAAGGG
The DNA here is from genome assembly GCA_016801145.1 of Umbra pygmaea. Taxonomy (NCBI): domain Eukaryota; kingdom Metazoa; phylum Chordata; class Actinopteri; order Esociformes; family Umbridae; genus Umbra; species Umbra pygmaea. Next base: position 12,686 of record JACXGM010010258.1, on the reverse strand, counting down.
TTTGTTCTGCAATTGAATCTCTCCCTGACTCAGAGATATCCTACATGGCTTATGAATCAAAGATTCCTAGCAATCATCTTGGCATCTTTCTCCGTCAGTGTGTCAGAAAGCATGCTCAACTATGGCTAGAATAACAAATGAAACATCAGACAGAAAATCCATAACCAGGTATAAATTGTCAAGAGAAAACATAGTTCAATTGGTTTTAAAATTTAAATAAGCACAACTGAAACCATCTTCCCGTCCTGGGTCTGCTGGCGCACGTGAGCTCCGATGGTCGGTGTCACTGGTCTACTGAGATCAGCGCCCCCTACACACACCTATCTTGTATTGTGCTGATGTCCTTGTGTATTTAAGCTCCCTTATCCCAGTGTATTTTGTGTTTTCTTGTTTCCATGTATGGTTGTAAGTGGGAGCTATTGCCCATCTAGGCAAACATTAGTTTGAGTATTTCATACATTTGCCTGCCAGTTAAGAGATAGTGTACTTAATTGGCCTGTGCTTCTATACGGCTGTCCTTGTTTGGTTTAAACTTTGGCAGTAAAAGTTCTGACTGCATTCAAGTTTGTCTCCTGCATCTGACTCCACACACAACCATTACAACATCTTTGTACAGCGCTCCTAAATAGACAATTTGTATCAGAAATCTCCATAACTACAGAACGTTGAAAAGCAAATAGAGTATGGATAAAAAAAACATGTATAAGAAATAGATAAAGAGCTGCAGAAAAAGAATCTAGAGCAAAAAACCTACTTCATCATTTTGTTGGCTGTCAGGTTTAAGGGGGCATAGCTAAACTATTTCACCCACATTGTTTTAGTTTATGATCTCATATTAAATTCTCTAACAGATAGAAAGGCACCCTGAAAATATGGCACCTCCCAATACATTAATATTTCAGCGCTCATAATGTTCAACCCAGCTTGCAAATTGCCTATGGAGAATTCTTATTTGCTGGACTATTATATGTGCCACATAGCATCCATGCCTTTGTGGTAGACACTCATCCATGGCCTGCAAGTCCAATTTCCCCTCCCCGACTCTGACATTTTAGCTATCAGACCACCTTTGGTCACAGGGAAAGAAGAAATCCCCCATAAATATTTGTCAGCTGAGAATGTGTTCCTTATCCCCCCCTTTCTGTTTCCCTGCCCCATCCTCCTCCGGCAGAGACATTATGCTGTCCTTGATGTTTTATCATTAGTTTGGCGTGGGGTCCCCTACTGTGGGCTTCAGATGGAGCAAAGACAGTAAAGGCATGGAGACAGCCAGCCAATTTATCCCGCTGTGGCCAGTACCCAGCGAGGTGCCAGTGCTATCGCTTTGCCAGAAACAGGCAGCTATTCCTCATTGCAGGGAAGTGTTCAAACCTCTTAGCACCGCTGCATACCTGTATTGTCCCACTTTTTTTTGGTCAAATAATGTTGTTTGTTGTGATATGACAGACCACCTCATCAGTACACAATTAGGCTGCTGATGTTCTATGGACCCAGGAGATCTGCAGGGAGAGAGCAACAAAGTTGCTTAATGCACTGCTTTACTTAATTACTGGAAATAATTATGTTCACGTATTCCTTCCCAATTACCCATTTTGATGTTTATTCATAATATGGGATCCTGTGCTGCAACCAAAATACATTGTTAGGACGTCACCACCAACATATTGTGTTGCCAGTAGGGCTTCTGTTTACCAGATTTTAGTAACGTTTTACAGTACACAACTAGTGGAAATGTAGTAACATATGGTTGCCCGAATTACTTTATAACTAAACCCTTATTAATTACACTATTAACAACATAGAATGTACAGTACGTGATGAATGTTCACATATCAAATTTGAATTATAACAATATTACAGTACGTACCTTTTGTCTATTATTCCAAATGTGTGATTACTGATGTTATTACACATTGCCTAGTTTAATGATGTAACAAATTTTTCTTATTTACATGTTTGAAAGGCACCTTCAAGTAGGGTGTTTTAGTCCTCCGGGACCAGAGCTGAATAGCCCAGCTTTATGAGTAATAATTCTGAATTTTGGCAATGAGGCATTTGATCTACTTCCCCAGAGTGAGATGATGTCTTTGATACTAGTTTTATGTCTCTGCTTGCAGTTTGAACTATTTTTCTAGTCAGAGTTTTTGCAATGACTTGCAGTCTTTGTGTAAAACTGGTTAGCATTTCCATTTGATACTACCTCTATTCCCACCTACAATGGCCAGATATAAAATATAGTAACCAAGATTGACTCTCTCTGAAAGTAATCAATAAAGGGCTTGATACCAAATGTGCCATAGCACCTGGAACATACTGTAATGTGCTATAATGTCAGCAGTTACACGCATAATAAAGTTCAGGAAATACGTTTTTTGTTCTAACTTTAAAATAACTGATATTACAACAATCCTATTACCAGGTCATTACATAGTATAACTATGACACTACTATGTTCTTACTACAGATATAAATGTGTGTCGCAGCATGTTGGAATGACCTGATATCAAAAGTTAAGTAATGTGTTACCACAAGTATCAAACAAAGGCAACAATTTGTGAAAATAATGTCCTTTCCTGAGTGATATTAAACCATACAGTACCTAAGAAATTAACTCTACCTATAGTGGTAGTAGAGTAGTTGCTGAGAGATTTGACACTTTCCCAATCCTTCTACTTTCATACTTGCACAATCCCCATTCTATATGGCTTTTCGCACTCTTTCCTCTCTTAATTTCTTATACATGTCTTTATTGTTTATGTTTTCCATCTAGATGCTCCTACCACTATACCCACACCCACCACCTTGAACCCAGACAACACCCAAGGTACTGTATGTTCCCACCTCAATCACTCTCACCCTTCACCTGTGTGTGTGTTAGTGTGTGTGAGTGTGTGTGTGTGCTTACTGGCTCGTGTATCTGTTTGCGGTACAACACGACAGAGTGAGGGATTGTGGTACAGGTACAGGCAACAGAAGAGAAAAAGACATATGAGGGAGCGATTCAGAAAAAGAGACAGCCTGAGTGAGAGGGTGTGAGAGAGTGCAGGCGGGCGGCCTTAATCAGATTGTCCTGTGGATAGGTGACACGGTGAACGCCCTGCACTGTGCGTTTTCACTGACACCTGTCACAGCCTCTTCCTTTCACGTTTGATCTGCGAGGATGGAGGAGACATGGCGTTCGCCCAGCGTTCTGCTATCTTATCAGCATCGCCGTGCCGCAGTATCTCAACCTGCCCACGTTCACATCACAGTCACATTACGATGCCCTTTACATCTCCTGTATCAAATCAAAATCACATCTTGCTTTTGTAGCTCTGGGAACAGTGACAGAACGTTTTTTATCTCTCTGTGATTGATGATATGGATGAGGTCAATTTATTTACGCTGTCTGCCGTCAACTCTCTGTACATACATGGATTTTAGTTTCAGATCATTTATCGTAGTCTTTGCATATTGATTCAGTTCATATTATACGTGTGTGTTTGTGCACACATGTATCATGTGTGAATTAGCCTGTGTGTGTGGATAATGTATAGTGTGTACATAAAGTCAGTATTTAAAGGTTAGTGCAAAAGGGAGCCTATAGATAATCCGGTTAACCGTTGGGGGATCATTCTGCAGTCATGTTTAGCAGTCTTATTGCTTAGGGGCAGAAGTTTTAAAGGGTCCTTTCAGTTTTTGACACAATGTATTAGTAACGCTTGCTGTGCCTACCATGAAGGGCTTTTGAGAACAGTCTGTGAATGAGGTGGCAGTAGTTTTTACCTTTATACGGCAGTCCCCTGATAGCGCCTGTTGTACATTTGCACTTTGGTTTGGGATCTAGGGCAATGCAGTTTCTATAAAGCTGTAATTCATATATGTTTTGAGGATCTGAGGGCACACGTCAAACTTCGTCAACCTCTGGAGAGGGAAAATGACGTGCCCGCTTCACAACTGAGTGTATGTGGACCATGTTCATTATTCTCAATGATCTGTTCCTTCACAAACTCGAAGCTTCTAACCAGTGGCATTTCAGCCTCGTCTGTGTGGATTGGCGCACACTCATCCCTTCATTTCCAGAATCACAACCAGCTCCTTTATCTTGCTGACATTGAGGGAGAGATTGTTGTCCTGGCAACACACAGGCAGGTCTCTGGCCCCATCCCTGTAAGCTGTCCTGTCATCATTGGTGACCAAGACTACCAATGTTGTCACCCAGCAAACAGGATGATGATGTTGTTAAAGCGCGCCACCACAGTACTGGGTAAACAACGAGTAGAGGAGGAAGCTATCTAAACACACACCCCTGAGGGGCCCCTATTTTGAGGGTCAGCATGCTAGATGTGTTGTTGCCTACACTTTACAGCTGGTAGCAGCTGGCCAGGAAGTCCACGACATATTTCCAGAGGTGGGCTGTTCAGTCCCAGTGTCCTGAGCTGAGTTACTGAGCTTCAAGCGCACCATGGTGTTGAACACTGAGCTGTAGTCGATGAACAACAAATGAACAGCTGCCCGGAGCCTGGATTTGTGAGCTGGCAGTGAGTCACTAAGCCACATAGCAGTATGGGAGAACCGATCCAGCCAGGGGGAAAGGGGACAGGCCGGCGCCTAGAAGGAGGAGGAGAGGAGGGTTGGTGAATCCGGGAAATAAAAGGGAGAAGGGTTTAGCGGATGGGAAAGATGATAAGATAGTAGAGTGTCGAAGGAAGAGATTGTGATGAAGGTAATAAAGACTGTGACTGTAGGGGCTGAGTGGTTAGGATTGTAGGTGAACGGCAGGGGATAAAAGGTAGAGGGCTTTTGGTGAAACACATACATCAGTAGTTCATAAAAACCTCTCCTCAGGGACCTCCAGACATGGCACAGTTTAGATGCAGCCCTGAACTATCAGATCAGAATAACTCATCAACGACAAGTTGATTAGTAAAGTTTTATCAGGTGTGCTAGCTCAGGAGTCGTTCAAATACATCTACTGGCTGGGTGTCCCCGAGGATAATTTTGAGGAGCTCTGACCTAGATTAGCAACTAGTGAATATACACTCACCTAAAGGATTATTGGGAACACACGTTCAACCATTTCTAGGGTTTACAAAGAATGGTGTGAAAAGTGAAAAACATTCAGTATGCGGCAGTCCTGTGGGCGAAAACGCCTTGTTGATGCTAGAGGTCAGAGGAGAATGGGCCGACTGATACAACAGCAGAAGACCCCACCGGGTACCACTCATCTCCACTACAAATAGGAAAAAGAGGCTACAATTTGCAAGAGCACACCAAAATTGGACAGTTGAATACTGGAAAAATGTTGCCTGGTCTGATGAGTGTCGATTTCTGTTGAGACATTCAGATGGTAGAGTCAGAATTTGGTGTAAACAAAATGAGAACATGGATCCATCATGCCTTGTTACCACTGTGCAGGCTGGTGGTGGTGGTGTAATGGTTTGGGGAATGTTTTCTTGGCACACTTTATTAGGCCCCTTAGTGCCAATTGGGGATCGTTTAAATACCACGGCCTACCTGAGCATTGTTTCTGACCATGTCCATCCCTTTATGGCCACCATGTACCCATCCTCTGACGGCTAATTCCAGCAGGATAATGCACCATGTCACAAAGCTCGAATGATTTCAAATTGGTTTCTTGAAAATGACAATGAGTTAACTGTACTAAAATGGCCCCCCACAGTCACCAGATCTCAACCCAATAGAGCATCTTTGGGATGTGGTGGAACGGGAGCTTCGTGCCCTGGATGTCCATCCCACAAATCTCCATCAACTGCAAGATGCTATCCTATCAATATAGAAAAACATTTCTAAAGAATGCTTTAAGCACCTTGATGAATCAATGCCACATGAAATTAAGGCAGTTCTGAAGGCAAAAGGGGGCAAGTATTAGTATGGTGTTCCTAATAATCCTTTAGGTGAGTGTATAGTCAAGTACATTGCCTTTTTTGTGAGTAGTAGAGGACTGGAAAAAGGTGTGGTCAAAATAGGAAAGGAGGGGAACGACAGGTGGATAAAAACAAATTATATTCAAACGGTCTAGTACTAGAGTATGAGTGGTGAGTCATCATCAGGAAATGAACTCATCAAGTTGTCATGCTCAATGAGGTTTCCAAGGGCAACGGTGGACGATAGATGACTACAGTGTTAAGCTCGAATGGACAAGGGACAATTTCAGCATGGAATTGAAAACAGGTGAACAAGGGAAAAGATACATGTTAGTAGCGTGTTTCATCACCACAACCAGATGCATGTGGAAAATACTGTCAGATGAAGAGAGAGCAGCATTGTTTTCTGAGGTAATCTTTGTTTCCATCAATGCCAAAAGTCAAGTTTTCCAGGGTTGCGCCCCCAGGGTGGAGAGCGTATGTGTACACCACAGGGAGCTGGGTGAACCGTAATAGAAAACATAATAATAAACCTTGGTAAGATACTGTGGCAGGAAACCATCCTAAAATAACTTGACAGAACTGTCTTTGTTTCGGTGACAGTCTTAGTTTCGGGCGACAGTAGCGCTGTTTGACAAGAATGCAGCTTACAGGTATTCCTAAAAAAAACTGGAGGCTTCAGCACCAATGTTAACTTATGACTGCCTAGCAGAGGAGAAACAACTCCCTGTCCAGTACAGACCCTAGTTACCAAAACAATGACAAATGGTCTAGCCCCTGAAACCTATTGGATATGTCAGTAAGTTATGTGCAATAGGCCATTGGAAAGACATACAGCACTTAAAGGAAGAGGTGCTAACTAGCAAAATACAGTACTAACAATACTTGTGATCTCAATATACTTATGACTACTTGGTAGAATAGAAGTCCTCCAGCTATATGCTTAACGCCAATTTGGATAGGACCAGTGGGTCCTATAAATGTTAGGCAACTATTCCAAACTATGTTTGCAGATGCTAAATATCGTCACCATTAGTTTGAGCGTTGTCATTCATTCTTTTCCCTTCCGTGGGACTGCTGTGTGCCAGAGACAATCTTTTCTACACACATAGAGGGATAAAATCACAATCATAATGCACTTCCCAAGCAAACTCAACTAATTCAAACCCAATTAATTAAAAGATTTTTCTCATAACATACTTTGTGTGTCCCATGGCATCACATCCGCAGCCCCTACAGAAAGAGGTGGTAATGCAAGTACAGAATATGCTCTTTGATTTTTTACTCAGGCACTAGAGAAGTAATCAGGTCTCATTCATTCTGATACTGGAAAACTCCAAAGGCCATTTTATGTGTCTGCAGAGAGAGTAATTTCTCATCAACTGCACAGTGATTTTGACAGAGTGACTGAGTGGTCTGGTACATAAATGCGCTCTAGCCCATATTTTTCAGGGTTATTTAAATAGTCAATTTGGAATATTTTACCCTATAGAAGTAGATTGAACGTTATTGTCGGACCTCCTGTATAGCTGACACGGCCACTCTACTGCCCCTGAATTTATACTTTTATAGGTCTGACCTACAATGATTCAGAGCCTCCAGTTAAACAGTGGCATGGTAGGATTTGTCAAAACACTTCCAAGCAACTTCTGATTTAGTTTAATAGAAAGCATAGATAAAAAGTGTAAAAGATAGGGGTGAAATGCAGTTTTTTTACCAATTGTTTCATGATTTGACACTTCCCACACAATATCCCCTTCCTTCACTTTAAAGTACGGCTGCAGGCTCTGTGTCTTGACGAAAATCAGGTACACAGGAATGAGAGGTCACGCAGACCAGGCACAATGCACCGCGGCTCAAGAGCTCCACTTTCCTCTGTTAACCTCTTCATTTAGCGAACGTAATCATCCATTCCTCCCACAGACCCACACAAAAACCGTAGTAGCAACATCACACAGTCTAGACTGTAACCGATGTAAACAATGAGGTAATGTGTTTTATATCCCATATGTTTGTGATGAAATCTAAATGGCATTGATTCACATTCCGTCACTAGGCTACCTTGACATTTTCAATCCAAAATTGGAATGAATGAATAAACAACTGTTGTTTAGTTGAGTAGAGTTTTACTATCCAATAATTTGGCCTTCTGTTTGTGTGTGTAAAGGAAACCTAATTATAAGACACACTTATTCAAAAACACCTCCCCATAATGGTCATGATGAGAAGTAAAAATGAAAATAAAGTAAAATGTCATGGAATCTTTTATGTATTGTTAACAGTTACAGTTACTACATGACCAATAAAAATAGCATTTGCAATTCATATTTTGTTTAATTAGTCTGTTTTTTATAATTTTCCTTAAATTTGCATGTGTCTGAATCTCTACCGAAGAAGTTCATGAGATAGAGCCGACCTCTGTCTTGATTCATGTAGTTGATGTGTCTAATGCTGTCTGGTCAAAGGGAGACATGTTGCTGCATGCACCATTTGATTGATTTACGCCAGTTAACACTTGGCCTCTGTTGATAAAACATTCCATAAATAATTAACTCATTAATTTGGAGCTGAGCTAGTAGGTAATACTTGTGCAAGAGCAACAACCATCAGAGGAAGACAGTTGGATTTGGCATCACAGTAATCACATCGCATCAAAGTCAAAACAGAATTTTCGGATTAATTTTTTTGTAATGACTTTCCCAAATGTTTTACCGGATCTTTTACTTCCCTCCCCAAACATATGATTTACAAATGTGACTTACCCTGTGTTGCAGTTCACAAAAAGGCTTAACAGAGTTGAAGGTCATGCCATGTCTTTCCTAGGCACCCAAGCCTCACTGAATGTTCGTGTTTCCCTTCAGAAAGCTATTGCCTTGGCTTTCCCAATTCTGGAACAGTTAAATGTTGTCTGAGAAAAACTGTACGTATAATAAGCACAACTTTTCCCTCGTTGAGGTAAAAGGCAAGAATGTTTATGTAAAGTGAAACTTATGTACAGGAAGAAAGACACTCCACGTCGGTGGCAAGTAATTCGAATCTAATGAAGCACCACATCGTCACATGCCGCCACAAACTAGTGGCCAAGAATGCAGCTGATAACGTAAGCTCCGCTACAAAAGGAGATTGAGCTACGACACTTAAAGACATATGTTTTTCTTCTTTTGCTAACTTTGTTATTGTTCACAAAAAACATATTAGAGTCAATTTGGCATTAGCCACAATTTGCCCATGGTCTCAAATGGAAGTCAGCAGAGGTTAGTCGTTGCTCTAGAAGTGGAGGAGTTGTAGCTCAACTCCCAAGTTACAAATTACTCTTCACATATGGTTTACTGTATGCCGCGGTAGGAACATTTTAATAACTTCTCAGTGATTTCTGAGAGACAGGAATTAAACAGGGGGTTTAAAATGATTAATGCAGTTGTTCACGCTTTTAAAATACCATGTCACAGGGGCCACGTTAACTTGGTTTGTAATGCGTCACATTGCATTACTCTTAAGCTGCAAACTATACTGTTTGCATTTTACACTGTGCTGTATAAAACATACTTTTACAACAGAATTGAACTCTCTTGGCCAGAACATACTTGTAAGCCTGAGGTTCATAGATATTGAAACATACTGCATTGTACAATGGCTTCTCTGAAAACTCTTTATTTATTGGCTTTCATAGAAGCACGTCAGGGATTACTTAAGCTAGTTCCTCCCAGCCCGAAGCGCCACAGTGTACGCCTGTGATGTATGTGAATGATATTATCCAAATGAATGGGTAAACACACAGCTCAAGCTGCCATTTTCCATTGATCCACACAAGCAGCCATCTCTCTATGTGGCCGCTTTATTTCCCTCTCAGAAGCGGAGGGGAACATTCTGTAGGGTTCCATCCTGAACAAGTTGTTTCCTCATTGTGTAGCTCCTAGTTCGTGTAGAATATAGCTTTTCATTCCCACAGTGTGTTGCTTCCACGCCCTGTTAGATTCTTCTCTCCTCTGATAAGTGGTTTCTTTTTCTTTCTCCATCTCCTTGGTGTAGCCTAGCAACAGGCGAGGGCGGCAGCGGTTCAAGGCCTAATATGGTTTTGTGTTGAGGAGGAGCAAATGCCATGTTAAGCACAAAACCACAGAGTCGTTTGTAAATCTCTGTTGTAGAGCTGTCCAGCCCTCCATCTTTTGTCTCTACTGCACTCAGGATATGAATGTATGAAAAGAACAAACAAAAGAGGTGCTTGCAGTGATCATATTTAAGAATTAGCAGTGTTCATATTTATGCAAAGTAGCATTTCTGGTAGCCATAGAGTTTTAAGTGGAGATTAGGCAACCATCATCAATCGATAGTTTATGAGCTTGATCAAATCTAGTCTGCTTTCAATGTTTTAATGTGCTATATAAGTATTTTTTATGGTTATGGTAAAGTGCATTAAGCATCTGTAGCCACTGTTTCAAGGTAAAGATACAGAGAGTAGGGAACTTCAGTTCCTCAAATGTAGAAGGACTTATTGGAGGCATTTTACCTTTTCAAAATGGCACCCAAACAAATACAGTGCCCATCCTCATCTGTAAGTGCTTCGTCTGATTGGTTTGCTAACCTAATGCAGTGCTCCAGGCACCATGGATAGATTTCAGCCTTCAATATAAAACAGAGTGGTTTCTGGTACTGTTTCTGTGGCTTGTTTCTATCTGTGAAGGGGTAGAAGTCCTGATTCTACAGCTCAAGGGGAATAAAGGTAGTCTGCAGTGGTAAAGCCCTTGCTAGTCAAACGTTCATAGCTGATCCCAGGGATGGACATCATATCCTGGGTAATCTCCTGCTAACCCCCTCCATACCCAGACTTGGATAGAGACAGGAGACAAAAATCTTCCCAGAAACAATTCCCACCATTCACAGTGTTCTCCGTGAACTAGTTAAATCACTCGATACTGCAAGTGTAATGTTGCGCCGGTGTCTATGTTGAATGAATAACCTACATGGAAATAGAGGTTAAATGTTGATAGTGCTGTTAGTTTAAATGGGATCTCCAGAGCTCTGTGGTTTAACCAGTGTTCCAGATGTACAGGCTCAATGGCTGCAGGAGCGCTAAACCTTCCACACACAAGGTTCTCACACTACCAAGTTCAGCTGCAGGCTCTAGATTGTCCTAAAGGATATCATGTTTACCGAGCCACCAGTAATCCTGCCTGCCTGCCTGCCTGCCTGCCACCACACTGCCTCCATCAAGCCTGTCTTTGTATGCTGCGAGGATGCTAGCCCACCACAGCGTATCCTATATCTTCCCATCACTGACCCTTCTGGTACGGAAAGACAATTCATGAACAATGAATTAGACGATCAACAACTTTAACTGGCACTTACACTGAAAAATAAATGGATCACTTGACCTTAACTTAGATTTCTTCTGCTTTGTTTTATGAGGCAATTTGATTGTGGCTGACGAAAGCTGAATTGTATTGGAGTGAAACTAGTAACTTCCAGTAAGTGTACTGTACATCGATACTGTCTCATGTTGCATCACTGTCTGTGTTGTCCTAACTGGCTGATTTTCCACTTGGTACAGGCTGTTCTCATGGCGATACATACAAAATCGTACAAAACACACGTTCACAAAAAATATACATACGTCCACATGTGACGTTTCCAGACGCAGGTAAAAAGTAAGTTTACCTTAACCTTACCCTAACCTTAACCTCACCTTACCCTAACCTTAACCTCACTAACCTAGCATATTATCCCTGAACTAAACATTCCCCAAGTACTTTAAATTGTAAACGATTGGTCCATTCTTGGAAGTGTTCCGGTAGAACGGAGATTTAATACGTAAAAATACTCGCATTTTGATTGGCCATATTGTAAGTCTGCCTAAGTAAAGCAGCTAAATTTCAATTACGTACGGTTACCCACGTCTTGCCATGAGAATGCATTGCTTGGTATGGCAACAATGCATTCATTTGCAAAGCTTTACTGAGGGTAACACAGCTGACCTCCTTGCATCCAGGACATCTACACAAGGCTGTGTCAGAACAAAGCCCTGAAGTTTGTCACTCAAGCTACAAAAGGCATAAAATATTGTCTGCTGCTCCACCAGAGGACGTACCAATAAATCAAGTCTGAAACCAAAAGGCCCCTAAACAGCTTCTAACTCATAGACGTAACATCGTTTTATACATAATAAAATGGTTCATCCTAATTGTTTTTGGTGTTTCTTAGATTTGTAAATAGCTTTAGTCTATATGCAGGAACAATGTATGGAGTGAATTTCTGGAGACCAGTATGGAGCGAAACCAAACAGGTTCAATCATCCACAGAATGGACAGTGGTTATTTGAGTGTTATTTGTTATAAGAAGGTCATTATTTGTATGTTATAATCAGTTTTTGGATTTTCCTACTGCCCCTTCTCCCTACAGTAAAATGCGTTCTTCATTCACTATTAAGAGAAGGTACCGGAATTCATTTTTGCTTGTGTCATCCTCTAGTCAACATTTGTTATGTTCAACACAGTAATTGTTCATTGATTTTTCTTATAAAGTGTTGTGGCTTCTCCAGCTTCTAAAACTACTGCCATGCAATCTTTAGTGCCAACTTAATCAAAATTAGCTACAAAATGTCAAAATGTCAAAATCTTTATGGTCACAGCAATCCGCACAAGATAATAAACATGGATATGTCTACATGTGAGTTTAAGAAAATAATGGATAATATGTGTGTGAAAATATATTGACTGCATTGATTTGTAGAGACGTTTTTCATATTCTGACTCAATGGAATTTTTAAGGTACTCCCAAATAGCTCTGTGGGCAGAAAAATAGGTGGACAGGCAGAAAGATAGG